>JAGKTI010001432.1:0-31152 GCA_018397915.1 Birgus latro | reverse complement strand
TGTGTGTGTGTGTGTGTGTGTGTGTGTGTGTGTGTGTGTGTGTGTGTGTGTGTGTGTGTGTGTATTTACCTAATTGGATTTACCTAATTGTGATATACAGGAAATGAGCTACGCTCATGGGGTCCCGTCCCTGTTTGTCAATAAGTCGAATTTTGCCTTAAACTCGTTTAAGTTTTTAGACTGGACGATCTCTTTGTCCAGGCTATTCCACAGGTCTATGCATCTATAAGGAAAGCTATATTTCTTGATGTCCTTCAAGCAGCTTGGCTTCTTCAGTTTCATTCCGTGTCCCCTTGTTACCCTCTCATCCCACACAAACAGATTTTCTCTGTCAGTTTTATTTACTCCCATCATGGCCCTGAACACTGCAATCATGTCACCACTCTCTCTCCTGTCCTCTAAGGAAGGCAATTTCAACCTTTCCAGCCTCTCTCTGTACGACAAATCTGCCAGACTGGGGACCATCTTGGTTGCTGTTCTTTGTATTCTCTCAATCTTGGTTATAGCTTTCTTTTTGTGTGGGGACCACACTACTGCTGCATATTCTAACCTGGGGCAGATCATGGCCACTATCAATTTTTTCATCGTCTCCTCATCCATGTAATGAAATGCCACTCTTATATTGGTCAAGAGTTTATATGTCTCTCTAACTATCTTATTTATGTGCTTTTCAGGTGACAAACTATCCTGGACCAGCACTCCCAAATCTTTCTCTTCTCTTGCTTTTCTAATTGGTTCATTACCCATCAAATAATTCAATGATGGCCTCTTGGTACTTTTACCCATTTCCAATATTATACATTTTTTTGTGTTGAATTTCATTTCCCACATCCGGGTCCAGTCATGTATCCTATCCAGATCCTCCTGTAGCATTTTACAGTCCTCTTCAACCTCTACCTTTCTCAAGATCTTTGCATCATCAGCAAACAGACTTGCGTAACTGTTCACTCCATCTACCATATCATTTACGTAAATCAGGAACATTACTGGTGCCAACACCGAGCTCTGTGGGACACCACTTGTTACTTCCCTCCATCCAGATGTCCTGTCCTTTATTACTGTCCTCATTTGTCTGTCACTCAAAAAGTCTCTCATCCATTCCAGGAGGCTTCCCTTCAGTCCTCCTATATGCTCTAATTTCCATATTAATCTCTTGTGGGGTATCTTGCCGAAGGCCTTCTCCAGATCTAAATACACACAATCCACCCAAACGTCTCTCTCCTGTAGCATGTCAATCGCCTTTAAGTAAAAGCTCAATAAGTTGGAAACACATGACCTTCCACTTCTGAACCCAAACTGATTTTCAGTCAGAATATTCATCCCCTCCAGATATTTTATCCATCTATCTTTCAGGATTCTCTCACACAATTTCACAACCATGCTGGTTAGAGACACTGGTCTATAATTCAGGGGTTCTTCCTTGTTTCCTCCCTTATAGACTGGTACCACATTTGCCCTCTTCCATTCCCAAGGCATTGTCCCCTCTTCCAGGGAACACAATTAAACTGTGAATCTTATCCGCCAGTTGTTCTCTGCATTCCTTCAATACTCAATTAGAGATTCCGTCCGGTCCTGGGGCTTTCCTTACATCTTGAGTTTCCAGTATTTTATACACTTCCTGCACTTCCACTTTCATATCTTTTATCACTACATTTCTAATCACTCCCTCCCCTTCCACAAACTCCCTTTCCTTAGTGACAACTGATTGGAAACATTTGTTCATTATTTCAGCTTGCATTACCACATCCTTGTAGACCTCTCCTTCTACTTTCAGTTTGGTGATTCCTTCCTTTTGCTTCAATTTGCTATTAACAAATCTGTAAAACAATTTGGGTTCGTCCTTACATTTGTCAATTACTGTATACCTTTTTCAAAGTTCCCTTCTTCCTCTCTACCTATTCTTGTATATTCATTTCTAGTTCTTTTATATTCTTCCTTTGTTCTGTTATTACCTCCTTTCTCCATTTGTTCCATGCAATGTCCCTCTCTTTTTCTGCTGTCATACACCTTCTATTAAACCACTCCTTTTTCCTGTTTTCTTTCCCCCTTACTCTTGGCACATATTTTTCCACCCCCAAATTATAGAGGTCTAAAAAGATATCCCACTTCCTCTGTATCTCTCTTGTTTCTCTGAATTTTCTCCAATCCGCATTTTCGAAAAATTTTCTCAATTCTGCAAAGTTTGCTGTCCCAAAGTTGTATCTCTCTTGCCTATAAAGCTCATCTCTTGGCACCACGTTCCCTATTATCATCTGGAACTCAATGACCACATGATTACTTTTTCCTATAGGACACAGATATTTAAAAGATTCAGTTACATCAGGTTCTTTGGATAGTAGCAAATCTAGTCTTCCTGGTGTCTCTTCTTTGAACCACTGTGTCATTACATTATTCATTGCTATATTTAACAATTTAGTGCCCCATGAATCTTCGCTGCCTCCTGAGTCCCATTCCTCCCAGTTCACCTCTTTATAATTAGTCACCCATCAGGATTATATTGTTGCTTTTCTCAATCACTTTCTGTAGATATCTAACCATGTCTGACAACATCTCCTGGTATTCATCGTCACTCCATGCTCTCGTCTTAGGGGGAATATAAACCACTGCCATATCTCTCTTTCCATTCTCTCCAGTTTCTAATTTCATATTTATCGCTTCGGCCCTGCTCTCTGCCATTTCCACAGTATCTACATTTATGTTGTCCTTCACTGCTATCATCACTCCTCCTCCTGTTTTTTCTTTTCTGTCTCTTCTCCATAATTTTTATTTCCCATCTCCCATATGAATATCAATATCTTCTTTCAATTTAGTCTCTACAAAGCACATAACATCAAGTTCGTGTACCCTCAAAAAATCATTGATTTCTAACCTTTCCGATATTAGTCCATCAATGTTTGTGTACGCCACTTTCAAACTTTTTCATCGTTTTTTATACTCTCTTCTCTCTTTCCCTCTGTCGGTACCACTTTCTCAATTTCTTATCCATAACTCTCCAACAGAACACTGTCTTCTCTTCCTCCGTTCACTGTTCGTTTTTTATCTTTGCTTCCTTTACTAACTCCTTAGCTCTTTCTTCTTCGTTTGATCTCTCCTTATCCAAACATTTTTAAATCCCTCTTTATTTGACAATTTCCACGTCCTATTTATGATTTCATTCACCATTACCTGGGACTTAAACTATACTTTCAATAGCCTTGCCCCACGTTCCTCGTACTTTCCTAACCTAAACACTTCTTCAATCTCTTCTTGGGCTTCACTGTTACCCTTCATAACCACTGATATTATTTCTTTAGCCTTGATCAGTTCTTCTCTCACTCTTTCGGATCTTACTGTCATACGTTTTTCTTTTATTCCTGAGATTATCATACATTTTTTCTTGTCTGCTACATCCCTGACCAAAGATTCTCTACTTCTTAGTACCCTAACCACTTCCTTCTCCACCTTTTCCTAGCTTTGTTGTTCTATAATCTCCTTCAAATTTACATTTCCTTCCCCTTGTATTTTCTTCCACCCCTTATGTTGCTCCTTGATTTCCTTAATATGCTCATCATGCATCCTTGATTTTGATTCATATTCATCTAGTTTACTTTTCAATCTGTCCCTTTCTTCTTCCAACCTCTTATTCTCCCTCTTGAGCTGTTTTATTTCAACTGATGCAGATTTGTTACTCACCTTCAATTCTGTGACTTCTTTTTCTTGTTCATCACTACCTGTGCAAACTTTTTCCAGTTTATTCTGTAGGACTTTGATCTCTCTCTCTCTTGCTCTAAGGTACCTTTTTTAACTCCTGGATATTCCTCTCCGCCGTTTTCTCTACTCCTACTATTCTTGTTATTTACATCATCATCGGAGAAGCCCTCAAATTCCCCCTTGCCAGTTGTAAACAATCTCCCGTCTCTCTCCGCCATGATTCAACCATGTGGAGACTTTTTTTTCACTATATCTTGTATTTCATGGCCAAAACCTGCATTTTTTTAAAACTAATATCCGACGGCACCACTACTCACGCTCTCAACCACATAATCACAATAAGAAGGTATCCTTTTTGCCGCTGATTCAGCAATTATTTCCCCTCGATCCAGGAGCAGCTCCGTCTCTCTCGGCGACTGTGTGTGTGTGTGTGTACTGCTGAATTTAAACTCACAACGGGAAGATGACCTGCCCTGCCTACTTCCCTTTATGACAGTACCTATAGCAAGACACTGATCAAAAAGGCAAAGTATAAGTCAACCTACTGAAGGAATGCGTGGAGCTCCGGGTGACTGGATGGGTCGATGGTAACCTCAAACAGGGGACGGAAGATGTTGTCTAGCAGCATGCCAAAGCTCTCCATAATGTTGTTGGTCTTGTATATATCACTGACAACACAATACAGTTCACAGTCAGTATAGAGACTATTATATAAAAAAATGAAAAGATGAGCCTGCAAAGCTAATAAAACACTAAAGATTAACTTCACTCTTACAGGTGAGTATGGGATGGAAAAAAGACTGGGGAATTCATGAGCAAAAGTAGGTTTAGATGAAATGAGAGACAAAAACAAGTCTTACTGGAAAGGCAGAATAGGGCATCACCCACCGGGTAGACTGAATGACTGAGGACAATGCAAGGTTGGTATTGAAGGCGAAAAAGCAGTGTGTGGTAATCATAGGGGCATTTGCCTTCTCAGTGTAATTGGAAAAATATATGGTAGGATACTCATTGACAGAGTTAGGGAAATTACTGAGGAATTAGTTGGAGAAGAACAAGGAGGTTTTAGGAAGGGAAGAGGTTGTGTAGACCAGATATTCATTCTTAGATCCTTAGTGGAAAAATTTCTAGAGAAGGGCAAGAAGTTGTATGCAGCCTTCATGGATCTGGAGAAAGCATATGACAGGGTGGATAGACAAGGTTTGTGGAAGGTATTAAGAATATATGGAGTGGATGGGAAGTTGTTGAAGGCAGTGAAGAGTATGTATGAGGGTGCTAAGGCTGCAGTGCGTGTGGATGGCAAACTGAGTGAATCTTTCCATTTGAAGGTTGGATTGAAACAAGGATGAGTCATGTCTCCATGGTTGTTCAATCTGTATATGGATGGGGTTATAAAAGAGATACAAGGTCAGGCAGTGGATGTGGGAGTGGCCCTAGTGAGAGAGGGCAGTGTTTGGAAACTCCCTGTACTGTTGTTTGCAGATGATACTGTGTTGTTGAGTGAAGACGAAGGGGAGCTGCAAGGCTTGGTAGATGAGTTTGGGGGTGTGTGTAAGAAACGGAATCTAAAGGTGAATGTGGGGAAGAGTAAAGTGATGGTCTTCGAGAGAAGTGAAGCCAGTGAGTGTACAGTGAGATTGGATGGGAAGGAAATGGAGAATGTGAGTGAATTTAAGTACTTGGGCAGTGTGATGAGTAAGGATGGTAGTCTGGAGGGTGAAGTGCTCGAAAGGGTACATCAGGGAAGGAAGGTTGCTGGTTTGTTGAAAGCAGTAATAAGAAACAGGGAGGTGAGCATGGAAGTGAAAAAGTTGTTACATGACAGTATTGTGATACCAACTCTGACATATGGAAGTGAAGCTTGGACCCTGTTGGAAGGACAGAAGTCAAGAGTGAGAGCAGTGGAAATGAGTTATTTGAGAGGAGCATGTGGAGTCACATGGAGAGACAGACTAACAAATGAGGAAGTAAAGGAGCATTGTGGTGTGGTTGAGGACGTGATGGGAAGCGTTAGGAGAAACACGTTAAGGTGGTTTGGGCATGTGGAGAGGATGGAGAGTGAAAGATTGATGAGGAGAGTGTATGTGAGTGAGGTGGAGGGGGCGAGAGGGAGGGGGAGGCTGAGGATGAGATGGAGGGATGGAGTGGAGAGGTATATGAGAGAGGGGAGTGTGAGTTGGGAGCGTGGTAGTGAAATGGCAGGGGACAGAGCGACATGGAGGCGATTTGTTTGTGGCCACCCCGTTCGGGATTGAGGCGTCTGGCAATAGATAGATAGATTTAATCATGTGATTAAATCATTGATTTCTTTGCTAAAAAATAATTATTTTTATCTTTTTATTATTTTTTATTCATCTAAAAGTTAACAAAATAAAATCTGAAGGTTTATAAAAGTTGTGTAATATTTTGTGTTGGCATTCATTTATTCAGATACTTAAGCATTAAATTAGCAGGTTTTGAGAATGGTGCCATTAAAAATTGCTACACTGTATGACAGAAAAAATATTTTTACATTTGTGTAACTAAGTATTGAAATTATTTGTACATCTGCTCCTGCACTCCTCTGTGGGGCGACATAGGATTGGATTATGAATGAATGAATGAATGAATGAATGAAATAATGAGCCATAATTCAAAAACCAAAGCCATAAGACCAGGCAGGCTATGCCTGGTCAGTTAAGGCCATGACATAATAATATCAGCTTAAGATTTTTTGGTTTGGTAATATAATCAACTTTGGAATATGCTGTCTTGCTTACCACTGGCAACTCAGGACTTGAACAGGTATGTATCTGGACTCTGGGCAGTGGCTTTCAGCCTGAACCATCAGTGGACAGACTAGACATGAAGTTAACAGTATTCAGTATACTGCTTTTGAAAGTATTGGCTATATAATAAACAGAAAAAAACAAAAATTTTTTTATTTATTTTTTGATTAAAATAAATTAAAAAAATCACCAACCCTGTGACAATGACAGTACATACATCACCATCAACTGCCCTTTTTTTCCCATTTCTTTAGCTCACTGGGAATGGGTAAGGCATTTCTCCAGGGAGGAAGAGGAGGAGGCAGGGTATGGTAAAGTTACAGAAACGTGCTGTTGTTGCTTTTATTGCTCAACCTTTGTATTCCTGGCTGACATGCAAGTAACTGCTTCTGTGGAGCCATCCTACAGGCACAGCATAGTAACATACATCATGAAAGGACCTTGCACCCCCTTGTGGTAGACAACACCTTAGCAGAGCCAGACCAATCTCCTTCTCCATGGCAAAGTGCTGGGAAATATGATGAAGTTTGGCTCCTGAGTGGATGCTGCAGCTACTTAGTTCCATCCAGGGTATACAGTGCCACCACATGTGGGCTCCTCATCATTTGCAGCTGCTGTCAGAGTCTCCTGACATGGAGTTGGGCTGCACAGTTTTGATCTGCCTGTTTTTTCCACCTCAGGATGGGATGAGGTAAGGTTCAGGGACATTATATGAGAAAAAATAAAAGTGGAAGAACATAAGCATGTCCTGTGAAATGGGCCACACAATCAGTCACTCATCATTTAAGTCATGTCCTGTGAAATGGACAACACAATCATTCACTCATCATTCAAGTCTACATCCATTACAGGTATCCTTAAATAGAGCTGACTGAGTTCTCCTAACTAGGCCTAGATTAGCATATCACCCAAACCTCCTCCATTACCAGCTTAGATTTGGGTTGGATGGAACCAAAGATGACACATAGCCTGCTTGCAAAACAGGCCCACATAACACAAGACACATTCTGAAGCACTGCACAGTAAGTGCCACACTAGGATGCAGGCACATCAATGATGTAGGGAACATATGGGTCAACCCCATGGGGACAGATGCGTATCTGCAGTCAATGGGTCTGCTGGGCCCAACATGAATGGTGTTCAGTCACAACAACACCCATTAATAATATCTCAACGAATGAAGGTCATGTCCATAGGAACAGGAGTGATAGAGTGAGACAAGCATGAAAGTACATGGTAACTAAGAGATGGCACTGACTGGTGTTCAGCCACAACAACACCCATTAATAATATCTCAACGACTGAAGGTCATGTCCACAGGAACAGGAGTAATAGAGTGAGACAAGCATGAAAGTACATGGTAACTAGGAGATGGCATTGTTACTACAACCTAATAATGGCAAGTTCCAAGGGGAGATCAAAGCACTGGGATACAATGGAAAGGAAGAAGATGAGGACGAACATGACAATGATGACGATGATGATTAAAGACTGAAGAACTTACAAGAGACGTGGAACCTGGATAAGCCAGCGGACGTTCTCGGAGTGTACGTTGTGTTGTACTGCCCACTGTGCCAACTTGTCCCACTCATCAGCACTTTTCCCGTACACTGACAGTCGCAGCTCAGCATTTTGGTATTTGCTCTCCTCAAGGTCGTACATCACTTCCTGAACAGTCCAGTACAGTCCACACTTCAATACTACATGTCTTTTTAGTTATCACTGCAACACAACACAACTAGTGCTTTGCCATTTGAAGTTACGGAGATTGCACATCAAAAGATCCTCCCCATCTCAATACTTTACACCCTGAATATATTATTACCAATCACTTTTTTCTTTAAATAAGCACATTATTTCATACTGATAAAAAACTAAACAATGAGTTAATTTATAGATGAAAAGGACAATTTGGTTATATGAATAAAATGAAATAACAAGAATGAAAATCCACTGAAAGCAGAAATGCAAAAAAAATTACTTCTACTGAATGGTTAGTAAACCAACACCCAACTCCAACTCAACTCATGGCGCACCTTTATAATGTGTGCAAAATATTTTCCATTGAGGTAGTTGTCAGTCTTCAGGAATACCTCACGTAGCCGCGACTCTCCTACTGGGTTGTATTTGGCATTGAATTTGTCAAATCTGGAGGATGATATGATAATATGAGACATCTTTAAAAAAGAGCTATTGATCACTGACATAAGACAAAAAATTGCAACAGAAAAAGAAATCTTATATATGAGCACAATTTATTCATTAAAAAGTAAACTCTGCCTAAAGGTGGCATTGTGGTCATTTCATTCCAAAAGGAAAGTATAACAATAACCGACAACTGCGATAATTCTCATTACAAGGAATATCATAACTGTAATCATCATCCTGCCTCTTTTTGTTGGCCATACGTGGGGTGAAGTAAAGGGAAAAAACAAAAAATACAATGGAAGAACTACTCATCAGCATTCCCAGTTAAATGGACCACACATTCATTCACTTAGCATTCAAGTCCCTGGAATACTGACTCAACCTCAGGCACCCCTTCCACACATATGTGCTTATTATCTATCAGACTCTGATGACTTTCAAGTTAAAAAAAGGGATGCAAACCCTCGTCACACACTCCTTACAAAATTCATCCAAACAGCTTGATCCCTTGTCAGTTCTCCAATTAATCTCCATACCCCAATTTCTAATACACTCATCAATCCATGTTCTTTTTGGTATACTACTATGCCTCCTCCCACCTGTATGCTCACACACACATATACCCTTTTCACCAACCGTTTTAATTAATTTTCTCCACATGACCAAAACATCTAAGCACGCTCTCTTTGACTCAATTGTTCATGGACTCCTTACTCTACATCTTTCATGAATCATATTATTGCTTACCCTATTCACTCTGCACTTCACACGCATTTTTCAATAACCTCATTATCACTGCTCTAACTCCTGACTTTTCATGTTCATCACCCATGTTAATGTGGGAGCTAAAACTCCTTTATGCAATCCTCTTACTGTTTCCACACTCAGACCTTGTTTCGTATCAAGACCTTCACAGGACCACCCACTTTCTTTCCCTATGCCACCAGACTTTTCACTTTCTTTGCACATTTACCTCTCTTCTCTACTGCAGAAAGAAGCATTAATCTTCTGCTAAGTATGTGAACAGTATGAATACTACAGGTATGTGACAGTTTCCAATTCTTCTTTGTCCAATAATTTGTTCTGATCAAGATATTTTACTACCATCTCACTGACACTGTCAGAATGTTCCCACTTATCCAATAAGGCTGATGGTGTGTGTGTGTGTGTGTGTGTGTGTGTGTGTGTGTGTGTTGTGTGTGTGTGTGTGTGTGTGTGTGTATTTACCTAATTGTATTTACCTAATTGTGATATACAGGAAATGAGCTACGCTCGTGGGGTCCCGTCTCTGTTTCTCAATAAGTCAAATTTAGCTTTAAACTCATTTAAGTTTTTAGACTGGACGATCTTTTTGTCCAGTCTACTCCACAGGTCTATGCATCTATACGGAAAACTATATTTCTTGATGTCCTTCAAGCAGCGCGGCTTCTTCAGTTTCAGTCCATGTCCTCTTGTTGCTCTCTTATCCCATAAAAACAGATCTTCTCTATCAATTTTATCTACTCCCATCATGGTCCTGAACACTGCAATCATGTCACCCCTCTCTCTCCTTTCCTCTAAGGATGGCAAATCCAGCCTTTCTAGCCTCTCACTATATGACAGATCTGCCAAACTGGGGACCATCTTGGTTGCTGTTCTTTGTATTCTCTCAATCTTGTTTATATCTTTCTTTTTGTGTGGGGACCACACTACTGCCGCATATTCTAACCTGGGGCGGATCATGGCCACTATCAGTTTTTTCATCATCTCTTCATTCATGTAATGGAATGCCACTCTTATGTTGGTCAAGAGTTTATATGTCTCTCTAACTATCTTGTTGATGTGTTTTTCAGGTGACAAACTATCCTGGATCAGCACTCCTAAATCTTTCTCTTCTCTCGCTTTTGTGATTGGTTCATTACCCATCATATAGTTCGGTGATGGTCTCTTGGTGCTTTTACCCATTTCCAATATTTTACATTTTTTTGCGTTGAATTTCATTTCCCACATCCGGCTCCAGTCATGTATCCTATCCAGATCCTCCTGCAGCATTTTACAGTCCTCCTCAACCTCTTGGCATCATCAGCAAACAGACTTGCATAACTGTTTACTCCATCTACCATATCATTTATGTAAATCAGGAACATTACTGGTGCCAACACCGAGCCCTGTGGGACACCACTTGTTACTTCTCTCCATCCAGACATCCTGCCCTTTATTACTGTCCTCATTTGTCTGTCTCTCAAAAAGTCTTTCATCCATTCCAGGAGGTTACCCTTCAGTCCTCCTATATGCTCTAGTTTCCACATTAGTCTCTTGTGGGGTACCTTGTCAAAGGCCTTCTCCAAATCTAAATATACACAATCCACCCAACCGTCTCTCTCCTGCAGCACATCAATCGCTCTTGAGTAAAAGCTCAACAAGTTGGAAACACATGACCTTCCACTTCTAAATCCAAACTGACTTTCAGTCAAAATATTCATCTCTTCCAGATATTTTATCCACCTATCTTTCAGAACCTTCTCGCACAATTTTGCAACCATGCTGGTTAGGGACACTGGTCTATAGTTCAGGGGTTCTTCCTTGTTTCCTCCCTTGTAAATTGGTACCACATTTGCTCTCTTCCATTCCCGGGGCACTTTCCCTTCTTCCAGCGAACACACAATTAAACTGTGAATCTTATCTGCCAGTTGGTCTCTGCATTCCTTCAGTACCCAATTTGAAATTCCATCTTGTCCTGGTATTCATCATCAGTCCATGCTCTTGTCTTAGGTGGAACATATACTGTGTGTGTGTGCATGTGTGGGGGGGGAATAACCTCATAACCTTGGGTACAGTTTTCTGCAGGCTGCACATTGTGGTCATCAGCTGTCAGTACATTACTGTAGCTCACCTCACATGCTTTTAAGTTTTCAGTTTTGCTGCCAGTCTGTTTCATACTGATGTTTGTCCTCACAATATGCTAATTTAGCAATACAGTACTGTTACTAGATATAAAGAGAGATACTTACCCCCTCTCCATAACAACTTTTAACAGCATTCCTAGCTTAAGATAATTTTTGGCAATATTCAAGTAGCTTTATAGTTCTTAATGGAATGCAAGCAACCTTAACTGGGCCAGACACAGACCCCAGGAGGAGATACCTAGGGAGCGGAAGTGAGCGGTACGCGCTCCGCTCAAAACGGACACACCTGTACCTCCCCTGCGTGCCCCTCTCGCGCTCAGGTGAACCACCGTGCAGGTAGCAGTAACAGTGCATTACACCTCCGCCATGCCAGCCGTTGCCAGGTTCAGGGTGGGGCTACTCCTATAGCCCCAGACAGCATTCCGGAGTCAGCCACTAGCCGCCCACTTGCTGCTTCCCTCCCTCAGCCATACTGGGTGATGGCCACCTTGCTGCATATGGGAAGGAGACGGCCACCTCACCGCACTCGCTATAACTCCATAAAAGGAGGTAGAGTGACGGCCACCTTGCCGCATGTACTCACACCGGGCGACAGCCACCTAGCCGCACACGGGGAGGAGACGGCCAACTGCCGCCCTCGCTATAACTCCATAAATGGAGGTAAAGTGACGGCCACCTTGCCGCACGTACTCACACCGGGTGACGGCAACCTAGCCATACACGGGGAGGAGATGGCCAACTGCCGCCCTCGCTATAACTCCATAAAAGGAGGTAGAGTGACGGCCACCTTGCCACACGTACTCACACCAGGTGATGGCCACCTAGCCGCACATGAGGAGGACACGGCCCCTACCAGCCCTTGCTCTAACTCCATAAAAGAAGGGATAGTGATGGCCACCTCGTCACACTTACACACACCGGGTGACGGCCACCTAGCCGCACAAGGGGAGGAGTCGACCACTAGCTGCCCTTGCTCTAACTCCATAAAAGGAGGGGAGGTGAAGGCCACCTCGCAGCACCCCGGAGATAGCCACCTTGCCGCTCCCATAAAAGAAGGGGCCCAAGAAAGTGCCCTCACACTCTCTCCCCACAGAGACGTCCTCGCCCTCGACCAGCAGCTGGAGAAGGCCTGGCAAAAGGCCCTTGGTATCGGGAGTCCTAGCCCTCTCCCTCAACCCCCAGCAACCCCAGTCCCTGTCGGACTCTGTTACACCAAGCTGCCACAGCCCAGACCCGACGGAGGCCCAGTAATGAGACTGCAGCCCTGGGACCAGCGACGTCCCTAGGACCCCAGGACAAGAGCTCTCCAACACCATGCGATGCCCCCGGAGTAAGCGTAGGCAAGCACGCCTCCTGATCCTGTTTGGGCCCAGCCCCTAAGTCCGGGCCCCCTCTCCCCCCTCGTATTCCTGTGGAAGGGCCCACCCTTTCCTGCACGGCCCCCCCTGCTAACTCCCGGACGAGATTCTAAGGGTCGGCCTCCAGTCAGCCACCGGAAGTCCTGACAACCCGGGGCATCCTGACATTGGCTGCCAACCAGCTCCAGCCCTCTCCTGCCCCAAGTCCTCTGGTTCTGTCTATTTTTGTGTGTTATAACTATTTTCCTGTAAAGTGTGTATTCATGTTGTCAGAATTTGTAATTTGTTGGTAATATACGTGTAAGGTTGTTGCCCTGCCTTTTTATGCCCTGTTCCCTCTGATTGCCTTAATAAAGCCCAACCCGGTCTAGAAACAGTACCCCGTTCCAGGCTCCGTGTATAAGGGACGAGAAGTCACACCCTAATTCACGCAGCACAACACTTAAAATACATTTCTTGTATCTGGGATTGCCACTACCGGCAAGGTAGGGCTGGCGATGCAGGGTCCTCCTGGTAGCTATCAAGCAACTGTGCCAGCGGCGACTATTACAAATTCCGTTCATGCTCGTCAGCAGAGAAGTGCAGGTGCAACCTTATTCTTCATCAATATCCGTGGTCTCAGTACGTACCAATATGAATTCAGTTCATTTTTTCCCACAATCCACATCCCCTCTAGCCGTGTTCTTCACAAAACCCCAAATCTTTCAGTCTACTGAAATATCCCCATTTTGTTTTCCTTGTTACCATATTCTCAAAAACTTCCACAACAAGGGTGGCACCTGCTGTTATATCAAATCTGAATTTGCAGTCAACATTGTTTTAAACTTCACTTTGACTAATTTTGATTACTCACTGTATAAGCTAAATTATCTAAATACTGTATTACCAAATTTATCTGTGTAATCTATCGCCCTCCCCCAGTACTTCTCCAGAACCTAGCATATTTGACTCCGTATCCACACAGTTGGGTAACCATAACCTTACCCTTAGCACTGAAATTACCATTTTGGGTGATTTAAACATACATAATGCAGAATAGTTATTGCACTCTGCCAGGGCTGACAAAACTGGTCTAGAATGTGTGTGTGTGTGTGTGTGTGTGTGTGTGTGTGTGTTTTATAATGTTAGGAGGAAGGAACCAAAGACCAGGAGCCTGCAAACCGTTCCTTCCATGAAAAAAATAAAAACAATACAAGAGAAAGCCAAATTCAAGATCCGATCATTTTGAGATGCCTGGACACACTGCGTTTAAAAGACTGGAGATCATAGGAATAACGAAATTCCAAAGTTGACCTGTTGCATAAATGAAGGACTGGGAGTAACAGTTAATTCTTGCATTAGAGAGTTGGACAGAGAAGGGATGAGAGTTTGTTGCTAGATGGGTGCTATGCGCGTGTCAGGGAGATGCAAGCAGACAGTTCAGAGGAGCAGTGACCATTGAAGTAACGATAGAAAAGAGATAAAGATGCAACAGCGCGGCGAAGAGACAGAGGTTGAAGGGAGCCAGTAAGAGAAAGAGAGTTGATGAGATGAAAAGCATTTGACTCCACCCTATTGAGAAAAGCTGTATGTGGGGAGTCTCCCCACACAAGAGAGTTGTACTCCAAAATTGGGCGAATAAAGCCCATGTATAACTTTAACAACTGTGCAGGGGTAAAGAAGGTACGGAGTCAGCTTAGCACACCTAATCTCTTGGAAGCAGATTTTACAAGAGAAGTAATATGATCTTTCCATGATAAGTCACGAGTGAATGAAACCCCAAGCATGTTCAGGATGAAGCAGGATTAAGCTCGATATTATTAAACATCAGTGAGTACTCCTGTGGAAGATTTTGTTGAGTTGATAGGTGTAAAAACTGAGTCTTTGATACATTAAAAACAACAAGATTATTTTTACCCCAGTCAGAGATATGAGCCAAGTCAGACAGGTTTGTCATAGCCTCATCCCTTGTTTGTTGAAGTAACTGCTGAGATGGACGTTGCAGAAACCGAATGGAGAGGTGAAGAGTGGAGTCATCAGCTTACGAGTGGATAGGGTTAGATGTACAGCTTAGAAGGACATTGATGAATAAAAGGAAGAGAGTTGGTGATAGGACAGAACTCTGTGAAACACCACTGTTGATAGATCTAGGAGAAGAGCAATGGCCGTCTACAACAGCAGCTATAGAACGACCAGAAAGGAAGCTAGAGATGAAGGCACAGATAGAAGGGTAGAAGCCATAAGAGGGCAGTTTGGAAATTAAAGATTTGTGCCAGACTCGATCGAAAGCCTTTGAGATGTGAAGTGCAATGGCAATGCTTTTGCCATAGTCCCAAAAGGAGGGTGACCAGGAGTCTGAGAGGCAGGTGAGAAGATCGCCAATGGAGTGTCCCTGATGGAACCCATACTGATGACCAGAAAGATGATTGTGATAGGAAAGATGCTTGAAAGCTTTTCTGTTAAGAATTGACTCGAAAACTTTTGAGACACAGGATGTTAAACCAATAGGGTGATAGTTAGAGGGTTGGGAATGGTCACCCTTCTTTGGGACTGGCTGAATGAGAGCAAACTTCCAGCAGGAAGGAAAGGTAGAAGTTGACAGACAAAGGTGAAAGAGTTTACCTAGGCAGGGTGTAAGCACAAAAGCACAGTTCTTGAGGACAACAGGAGGGACTCCATCAGGACCATATGCCTTGTTAGTATTGAGGCCAGTGATGGCAGAAAGTACATCAGCTGAAGAAATTTTAATGTCAGCCATGAGGAAGTCAGAGGGGGGAAGTGATGGTGGAACAGCACCGGATTCGTCTAAGGTGGAATTGGAGGAGAAAGTCTGGGGGAAGAGATCTGCTTTATTAGTAGAAGAAACAGCTACAGAGCACATCAGAGTGGAAAAGAGGAGGGAAGGATGATGAGGTAAAGTTGTTAGAAAGGTTTTTGGCAAGGTGCCAGAAGGAGCGGGAAGAATTCGAGTTGGAGAGTTGTGAGCAATTAGTACGGATGAAATTATTTTTAGCAGAGCGAAAGACAGACTTAGCACGATTCCAGGCAGAAGCATAAAAAAGATGTGATTAAGGGGTAGGTTGGTTCCGGTACCTTTTATAGGCCCTCTCCTTGCTGTGGACAGCGTTAGAACAAGCGTGATTAAACCAAGGCTTTCTCACATTAGTCAAAGTATATGAGAAAGGAATGTATGCTTCCATGCCCAAGAGAATAACCTCCGTAACGTGCAAAGCACACTCAGATGGCTCACGGCCATGGAAGGAATAATCATTCCAGGGAAAATTAAAGAAGTACTGCCTGAGAGCCTCCCAGTCCGCAGCTCCAAAGTGCCACAGACGATGTTTCTTTGGAGGGTCCACAGGCCGTACTGGAGCGATGGGACAGGTTAAGGTAACAAGATTATGATTGGAGGAGCCCAATGGAGAGAAAAGATTAACAGTATAAGCAGAAGGATTAATTGTCAGGAAGAGGTCAAGTATGTTGGAACTCTCTCCAAGGCGGTCAGGGATACGGGTAGGGTGCTGTACGAGCTGCTCTAGGTCATTAAGGATAGAAAAGATGTAGGCCTGTTCACCAGGTGGATTAATGAAAGAGAGCCAAAGGTGGTGGTGAACATTGAAATCTCCTAGAATGGAGATTTCAGAGAAAGGAGAAATGGATAGTCAGTAGAATTAGGAGATAAGTAAACAGAACAGATCTATTTAGTCAGAGAATGACAGAAGAGCCGAAGCCAGAGAGTTTGCAGAATCACACTGTAAAGCAAATAACCAGAATACTAGATAATCTTGACCATAACACCCATCTGTTGGATCTATTCCTGACAAATAATCCAGATTAATACAAGATAGAAGTGCTGTCACCACTCTGATCCTCCGACCACAGTCTCATCAAAGCCTCATTTGTCACCTCCCCAAAACGTCCCCGTTCTGAACCTGTCAAGGTAACCTAATGGCACTTTGATAGGGCAAGCTGGGATGGATTTTGAAATTATCTTGCTGACAATCCATGGGAGTCTTTCTTCTCTAGTGATATCTATTCTACACAGTCCCATATTAATGACTTAATACTAGCTGGTATGGATTTATTCATGCCAAGTCAACAGTTCACTAAAAGATCTAACTCTCCAAAATGGTTTGATAGTAATTGTGCCAAAGCAATGGCCCAAAAGTCTTTAGTATATAACTCTTACTTAAAATAAAAAAATATCTGAATCACTATGTCAATTTACAATCGATAGAAACCATGCAAAAGCAGTAATAAATCTCACTAACTCAAACTTTCTTCAAAACCAAGCATCAAAACTGCAAAACAATCCTAATGATAATAGAATATTCTGATCAACTCTCAATTCTTTCAATAATAACTTTAACAAGTCATCACCCATTCCCCTACTAAAATCTTCAGACAGTAACATTACAAATGACCCACATGGTAAAGCAAATATCCTTGCCAGTCCATTTGCCAGAAACTCTACCTTAGAGGATGTCAGCCAGAACATCCCTGTACTAGAACTTGACTCTACTGAATATGTTCCACTTAAAATACAGACTAGATACATAAAATCCATCCTAGACAATTTACTAACCAACAGCTGTTCCAGGGCCGGATGAAATTCCTCTAATTGTTTTGAAAAAGTGCTCCTCTGAACTTGCCTCTGTTCTAGCTAAATTACTGTATTTCCTGGTGTATAACACATTTTTTTTACAAAAAAAATGCTCTCAGAATATGTCCTGTGCACCATAGAATGAAGCAACCTGTTTTAATAATGAAGAAATGGGCCACAGTCAACCCCAGAAGTGGCTATGTCTTCCTGAAACTGATGAAAGCTTACCTCTGTTTTATTTTTTATCCTTCATAGTTTCATGGCTATGTTTACACTAGGCCTGTACTATTATATTATCATACAGTGAACAATTCTTCAATCTTCATCAAAGTACTGTAAGGGCATCAATACTTTTGCTTTTCACATGACCGATGATGCTCTGAATGTATTGTTTACCGTCAACTCTATGGACAGTGTTGCCAAACAGAAAACTTCAAAAGTGCTAAGCTCTACTTTAAAACAGGCTAAACTATAGTGCTACACCGTTACACCCATATCAGTAGGAAATTCGTCTCCTAAATGGATTTGTCTGCTAAACTTAATATTGTAAATAATGAAGATACATGAGTATCTGTAAAGAAGTAGCAATTTCCTTCACTTTTAAGCAAAGAGAACGGAGGAATATAATGTCAGAGTTTCGTTTTCATTTTTGTTTTTGAAGGCTCCAACATGCTTGCATGTGTCGGCCTTGGTCACCTAATGGCAGCTCTCCACGCTGCTCGATCCCTGTTCAATCCCTTAACCCTTAAGTCACACTTAATGACCTTGTCCCATGTCTTTCTCGGTCTACTCCTCCCAACCCCTCCCCCAATATTAACACCTCTCACCCTCTGTACCCAATTATCATCCCCCATCCTCTCCACATGTCCAAACCACCTCAGCCTACATCTCCTCATCACAACACAAATACACTCCAGTCCCATCCTACCTCTCAACTCTTCCATCGTAAACCCAGCCCCCCCAGGCCTTGCACACAGGGACGCACTGCACATCCACCTAATCATTGTCATTTCTGTACGTTTAAACCTGCAAATATCCTCTTCCTTTACTGCCCAGGTCTCACTACCAAACAGCATCACATTCCTAACACATGCTGCATATAAAGACCCCTTAGCACGTAAGGAGAGTCCTCTCAATGTCAGGAGAGGCAACAGCTCCCTGAACTTCTTCCAACCACTTCTCACCCTAGCAACCGAGCTAACTCCAGCCCCACCTCTGGCACATAACATGTCTCCCAAATAACGAAACTCCTCCACACACTCAAGAGACTCACCTGCAAGTTCAACCCTCTCACGCCTAACAATCTCCACCTGCTCTCCCCGACACGCCGCACACATGAAATCAGCATCATCTCGCAGTCTACCTCTAATACCACTACATCTCTTGTGCACCCACTTATCACAAACACTGCACAAGATGGAATTGCTTCCCACACCCTTGTGGCAAACTGCACATGGCCACTCTCTCTCTTCTCTGATTGTACCGCCACCAACCCTAGATATCATCACTTCTGTTTTATCTGCATTTACCCTTAAGCCCTTGTACCCCATACCATCTCTCCACTTCTTAAATCTTTCCTTCGCCTCCTTTTCATTCTCCGCAATCAACACCAAATCATCAGCATACAACATCTCCCATGGGAGTCCATCTCTGAAGTCACGTGAGAGGGCTTCAAGCACCAAGATAAACAACAAGGGACTCAAAACTGACCCCTGATGCACACCAACATTCATGGAAAACTCATCACTCAAAGCTCCAGTCACTCTTACCTGGGTGCGAGCACCCATGTACATGGCCATAACCATCCTACCCAGCCACTCTTCCAACCCTAGCTTTCTTATTGCCCACTTCACCACCTCTCTAGGGACTCTGTCAAAGGCCTTTTCCAGATCAACAAAAACAGAATACAATTCCCTTTTCTTTCCAATATATTTTTCCTGAAGCTGTCGAACAATGAATATGGCATTAGTGGTCCCCCTGCCTGGCATAAACCCAAACTGCATCTCATCGATATTCACTCTTTCTCTAATCATACCTTCTAGAACTCTCTCCATTACTTTCATTATCTGATCTAAGAGCATTATACCTCTGTAATTTCCCCTTTCCAGGGCATCACCCTTTCCTTTGTACACATTTACAATTACACTCCTCAGCCAATCACCTGGGACAATACACTCATATATAATCCTATTTATCAGGTCAATGACTAACCTCACCCCAGTATCTCCTGAGGCCTTCAACATTTCGGCAGTCAACCCAGACACACCTGCCGCCTTCCCCACCCACATCCTGCCTATTGCCTCACTCACAGTAGCAGCGTCAATGAAAGGCCAAGGGCCAAACACTGGATCAGCGGGCTCCAAACCTTCTCTATCCCAATCAAACTCCTCATTCAACAATCGGCTATAATGCTCTCTCCATGCATCTTTAATATCCTCACTGCTCACCACTACCCTTCCATCATCATTCTTCACACACTGCACACCTACAATGTCCCGATTATCCCTCTTCACCTGATTTGCCACCCTAAAAATCATATTTTTCCTTTCTCCATGATTTAGATTATCAAGTAAAAGTCTCTGTGACTCAGACTTCGCCCTGTATACCTCTCTTCTAGCCCTGCGCTTGGCAGCCAAGTACTCCTCCCTGTTACCACCATTCTTCCATTCCCGGAAAAGCCTTCTTTTCTCCTTAACTGCAGCTTCTACACCCTCATCCCACTACCAAGTTACTTTATGTCTTGGTGGGCCTCTTGTCCAACCGCATATTGTATCAGTAACTCTCAAGAGGCTGTTCTTAAGGGCTCTATACTGTTCATTAACGCCTCTATCTACAGCTTCCTGTTCAGCCACCACTCTCCTCATCTCACTATAAAAGGCATCCCTTACTGATTGGTTTCCCAGCTTCCATATTTTCCTCCTAGGTACATATGTCCTCCTTCTCATCACTCGTTCCTTAAGCACCATGTCACAAATCAACAGTTTGTGCTGCTGCACACACTCCTTGCTTCCTATAACTTTAATATCCCTCATTAATCTCCTATCAACCCTCCTGACCAGAAAATAATCTATCTGACTACTATTTCCCCCGGACTCATACGTAATCAACCGGCTGATTCTTTTCCTAAAATGTGTGTTGCACAAGTCATGTCCATAGCCTCCCCAAACTTGAGTATTCTTTCCCCTTCCGCATTCCTCACACCATACGCACATCCTCCATGGACTCCTTCATAACCTTGAGATGCTTCACCCACATGACCATTTAAATCCCCTCCCAGAACCACTACCTCATCATCACCCATACCACTCACTACACGTATTAAATCATCCCAAAATCTATCCTTCTCTGTGTCATCCAATATGCCGATATAACTGAAACCAACCTCTGCCTGACCAAAATTTTCACTACTAATATCCTATCACTTACTCTCATAACATTCATGACATATTCCACCCATTTCTCTGCAACCAACACACCCACACCCCCATATCTGTCAGTTCCCCCCCTGCCAAAACAACTTATAGTAGCAATCCTTCTCAACAATCTTTCTGGCTGATCCACCCCTGTACCGGACTTCCTGCAAACATGCCACATCCACCCACCTCCTACTGAATGCCTCAACAACTTCCCCTGCTCTTCCTCTCAAACTTCCCACATTCTACGAACCCACCCTAAACCCCCTGGGTGATTTGCTGTCCTCAGGCTTGCTTTGGTGCTTGTTTTTGTAGTTCAGAGTAACAACGAAATTTTTCCAGCCTTGGTAACACTGCAGTTTGGTACCTGGCGTGTCAGGCCAAAACAAATGCCATATTGCGGTTCTTTTGAGTGGTTCTACATTTTTTCTCTGAGAGCATGAAACTTTATAGGTACTAGTCTATCTATCTATCTATTGCCAGACACCACAATCCCATAAGGGGTGGCCATTTGACTTTGAGTTATTTTTTTTTTACGGGGAGGGGCACTAACCCTCCACCAACCCACTTGTTGACACGTAGGGAGCACGTATGGTTTGGTTATATGGTTACCACCCAGCGTTGTAAATGGTTTCTTGGCTTACAGGAAACCATTTGGCTTGTCACTCAATGTAATGCCACCTGTAAAGGAAAGAAAGGCATTAAGAAGTGATAGGAAATATAGGAGAAATAGGAAGAAAGGAGGGCAGGCACAGAAAAAGAATGATAAAGGCTAAGGAAGAAGTAGGCAGCACTACATCAAGTGAGTGGATGATGGTCGCCACCACCTACCACTAGGTACTAGTACACCTGAAATTAGAGTGCTAATGTTTGTAAAGAATAAACTAATTAAGAGCAGCACAGTATGTATCCAACGAAATATTGTGGTATGGCAGGTAGAAGTCCTGCAACCTCATGTTCTTGTTAGGCTAGGCCTAGACCTAGGTGTTCTCCAAATTTTCTCTTGAAAACTAGGGTGCGTGTTATGCGCCGAAGCACACTATACACCGGGAAATATGGTATTCAGACTATGCATACGTACAAGTACTTCTTCATTCCCTAATTCATGGAAAGAATCCAACATCCACCCAGTTCCAAAGAAAGGAAGTTCCTCTGACCCTTATGATTAAAGACCAATAGCTATCACATCTTCTCTTGGTAAAGTATTTGAAACTGTACAGTACATAGTTAAACACCTTGAATCCAACAACTTAATTAGTGATAGACAATATGGTTTTCACCACAAAAGATCCACAATTGATATACTCAACCTCCTGACTCATACCATCCATCAATCAATTGACCAACATGGAGAAACTGATGCAGAAGCCCTTGATATTTCTAAAGCTTTCAACACAGTGTGGTACCTTTCCCTGCTATCCAAACTCCCTGGTTATGGACTAATGTCTTTTGTTCCTCTGCTTTCCTCATATCTCAGCAACAAAAAAATAAGAGTAAAAGTAGATGATGTACATTCCAATTTCCACTCACATAATGACGGAGTGCCACAAGGATCAGTTCTGGTGCCAACCCTATTCCTAGTTCATATTAATGATCTCTTATCTGTCACCCACAATCCCATCCATTCATATGCAGATGACTCAGTACTTCACAGCTCATTCATACTTAAACACACATTCACAAAGTTTAATATCTCTCTCTCAACTAAGTGCAGCCATCTCCATAAATCAAGACTTATCTAAGATCACTGAGTGGGGACAAAATAACCTTGTCTCATTTAATGCTAGTAAAACCAAATATACAGCAGGCGCAGAAAGTGTTGACGCCATCTTAAAAAAAGAAAACATTCTTGTGGTTAGCAAGGAGAAACAAATAAATTAACACTCACCATTGAATTTAGTATTTACTGGCATTCCCCTTCACCTTTATTATCTTCTTAAGGCGTCTGGGGAGACTGATGGCGTAGTTTTGCAGAACAGACGGACTAAAACTGCTCCATAGCTGCAGCCTCAAGTTTAGGCAAAGATGATGTGTCCGTACTACGCAGCTGCCGCTTCATGTGTGCCCATAAATTCTCAATGGGATTGATATCTGGGCTGTTTCCGGGCCAATCTCGAATAAAGGGAACCTCACAGTCTGTTAGCCACTGTTTCACTGACTCTGCAACATGTGCAGGGGCAAAATCTTGCATAAATACTCTTGGCCTTGGTTTTAGCAAAAGAGTCACTTAAAACATCACATAAGAGCTCCAAATAATTGTTCTGGTTCACTTTTTCATTTGCAGGTAGAATTACCAACCTACCAACACCATAATATGTAAAGCAGCCCCAAGCCATGAGTGAGGCTGGGTATTTAACAAACTTGGAAGTGTACTTAGGATCCAGGGAGTCACTGCCTGGTTTGCGGTACACTCGTGATGAAGGGGCACCAGTGACAGTAAATGTTGACTCATCACTCCAAAGCATAGTTTTCCATTGCTCCTCACTCCAGGCAAGATATTTCTTACAAAAATTTACTCTCTTTTTCTTCTGAAGTGCAGTTTGCAGTGGTTTTTTACAAGCACAAAAACTCCTGTAGCCCAGATCGTCATGTAACAGCTGCTGCACACTTCTGACAGACACATCTGCCAGCAACTGTGGGTTCTTTTCTTTTAAATCCCGTGCTGTTAGCCTTGGATCCTTGCTAACTTGCCTTGAGATTAGCTGACGGGTCCTGAAGGTTGTCTTATGAGGTCTCCCAGGCTTGGGAAGTGGAGTGGGAGGAATGGCCTCCCCACTGTCCTTGAACCGCTTCACCAGTCTCTGCACTGTCCTCAGTCTAACACCATCTGATTTGCAATAAATGGGAGTTTGTGGCCAGCTTTGTATAAAGTAATCACTTCCACACGTTTGTCCTTGCTTGTGGTTACTTTAGGCATGATGAGAATGTGGTAGGTAACCAAATAACTGTGTTATTTGAGTCAAAACATGCCCTCGTGGTGCATCACACACAGAGACAATGCTCCTCCTGTGGCTGCCCAAACATTACTGAGCCTGCTCCTGTGGTGCCAAACCTATCAAGCAGGGTTGCCAGCTCCCGCTGAAAAAGCATCAGCTCATTTCGCATCACAGGAGAGGGTAGTATTGACCCTACTTCACTTAACGCGAAAAAGAATGATGTTGGCAAAAAAAACGTCAATACTTTCCGCGCCTACTGTATACAATTTACATTCATTTTTCATTCAACATCCAATCCTACATTGCCCCATGAGGAGCACAGGAGCCCGGGGCTAGGCAAGTTGGTCCTGACATCTGAGATGAGAGTGACCAGCCTCACTCATCTCTGAGTGGCATTATGTGAGCAATAAACCCCAACCACCCCTTGGATATAAACCTTCACCGAATCAATCCGATTGGAGTGCTGCAAGTACTCAGTAAACTAATACAGATATTGCCAGATTCGTATATTACCTTCAATGCTATTAATATTCCCACTCCAAAGGTAATGAAATTCTTGGTGTTTCACTTAACAATTGCCCTCAGCTGGACCGCTCATGTCAGATCACTTGCTAAAACCACCTCAAAGAAACTTGGATTATAGTACAGATTCTGTAACTTCTTCACTGATGAACAGTTAGCTATAATTTACAAGAGTTATATGCACTATGCTAGAATACTGCTCACCCTTGTGGAATGGATGTGGAGAGGTTGCACTAAAACAACTAGACAAAATTCAGAACAAAGCTGTTGGAATTACTAATAAGCCTGCTATTGCAATAAACTGCTTCCCCTACAATTAGGAAGGAATGTTGCCTCCCTTGCATTATTTTACAAATACAGAAATCACTCTATTATCCGAATGGCCAATATTTGGACACCCCATTGTCCGGACATCGTTGACTTTGGTGTTCAGACCCCCAAAATGCCAAAAAAAAGCAAAAAATCCGGAAATCTGATTATTTTTTACCCATAAGTTTGAATTTGGCACACGGCGCCAAACAGCTGCATTTCTGTGCGCTTCTCCCCCTCCCCCCAGTTCCCTCTCAACTGCCTCATGAGTAAACAATTGTCAGGATGGCTCGCGGTAGTGTTCATTTTTGTTTAAACAGTCATAATTCACAGTGCTAAGTATTAAGTGCAGCTCAACACTGGATTACTGTACATGCTTCAAGAGCATTTTCACCACTGTCAGAGCCTTAGAGGTGGGGTAATCTTCATAACAATCACCATGTAAGTACACTGTCAACCGCCAAATATTTTCTATAATCACTTCTAAATCCTCATTCTCTGGTTACATTTTATTTATTTCATGCTTTGTGTCCCATATTTGAGTGCATAGGCTGTGAAAAAGGTGACTTTCATAGTGATTTTCATGCCTGTTACCTACGTTCACTATGCTGTCAGCTGGTGAACATATTTGTCATACTCACTTCTAAATAATCATTTCCTGGTTAAATTTCATTTATTTCATACTTTGTGTCCCATATTTGAGTGCATAGGCTGTGAAAAAGGTGATTTTCATGTCTGTTACCTACATTCACTATGCTGTCAACTGGTGAACATCTTTGCCATACTCACCTCTAAACAATCATTGTCTAGTTAAATTTCAATTAATTCATGCTCTGTGTCCATGATTTATGTGAATAGGGTCTTAAATAAATGCTATGCATGTCCAGTAGGGAGGTAGGTAGGTGATTTTCTGAGTTAGGTTTGGTTATGGTCCAAAAGTACCGATCCGGGAGCTTCATGGTCAATATCCGGACAGAACCAATTTCTGGATATGCCATTGGCTCTATTACATCGGATAATGGAGGGATTACTTCTTTTATGGCAAATGCTCGGACGAAGCTGCGTCCATTGTGCCACCTCTCTATGCCTTCCCTCATGCTACATGGGCATCTGGTAACTCTCATGACTGGAATGTCACACAGCCATATTGTGGAACATCTGCCTATCAGAATTCTTTTATTCCTCGAACTGCATATCTCTGGAACTCACTTCCCTGGAGTTGTTTCCTCTACGACTTCAAACTACAGTTGTTCAAGTCCAACTGTTACAGATTTTTTATGAATGGATGATCCCAGTAATCTGGTGTATGGATTATTTTTTTATTCATTTGTTTTTCCTTCCTCTGTTCTGCTATCTAAAAAAAATTATAGTAAAAATGAATAATATTTTCTTAATAACTCTGCATCTAGCAAATGAATAGCATGTCTAGCATGAGAAGGTGTTGGCATCTGTGCAAAAGGCAGGCCTCACACACATTTGTTTAAATGTATTTCACTTTTCTTGTTAAATTATTCTTCACTCAGATATTTTCTATAATCAGGATTTTTATGTGTTTCACCTTTGGTTAAGATGCTTGGGAAATAACCAGAAAGTAATCACCTTGGACACAAAACATGAAGTTACAAAGGACATAAAGGACAACAAAGAAAAACAAGAGCACTGCACAAAATTATTATGCACAGACTCATCTTATCAAAATGTAAGACTCCTCAGTTATTACTTGGAGATATAGTTTTCACTCCCTGGTATCATGTCAATTAAGATGACACAGCAACAACTGCATCAAGTAAATGCAGCTTTACACACACACATATGGTCTTAGTTGTAGTTGCAGGGTAACCCTCATTTGTCTAGTTGAGCAGACCTGTCAACCAAAGGCAAGTGACTGCCCCTGCAGGGCTGTCCCATTAGTGAACCAATGTTCCCTTGTAGTAGATGCAACCTTACCAAGGCATGATGTGCAGAAGAGTATGGAGGTTTGGTTTCTCGATGGATGCCATATTTGCATCTCCACCCAGTGAACAAGGGTATCATAGGAGGCTTCACATCACCCTGTAATTTGGTTGTATGTTTAACACTGTAAATGGTTTCATGCATTATAGGAAACCATTAGGCTTGTTGCTCAGTGCAGAGTCGCCTGATGTGGAAAGATTAGTAAAAGTACAGTAATAAGAAGGATGGGAGAAACTGGATGAGACAAGGGCAAACAGAAACAAATGATAATGGTGAGGGAATAAGTAGCCAGCACTACATCAAGTGAATGGATAACAGTCATCACCACCTACCACCAGTTGATCTTAGTGATAAAGCATAGTGTCCACTAGGTGGCAATAGCACAGATCTCCAATGTGACAACAGCATGGGTGAGTTCCCAAATGTTGCCACAGCAACACCACCACTCTATATTTTACAACTCTCAATATGTCCTCCACTATTCCCTCATATGACTGTTATCGTCAGTTACCACGTAAATTTTCTTGTTCAATTCCATCCCAGCATGGTGAGAATGATACATCCCTGTAGGTAAGTGTTTGTTCCACAATGAAATTCTTTATTAATACAAAACAGAAGCTTTGTCATAAGATCTATAATACACCTCTCTCCCACTATTCGACAGGGATACAATCCACAAAAAGTGGCTGAATAACGAACTGATCAAATAACGAACCTATTTTTCCCAAAAGACTGTTAATTAATAGGTGGGTTAGGTTCCTGACTACCTTCGCCATTCAAAAAATATTCAATAAAGACTGAAAAAATACCAATATTTATCATTTTACATCTTTTATTTATTTAAAAAAAAAAGGAATGTTTTTAATCTATTTTATTTCTAACACAATAACAAGGAAA
Organism: Birgus latro; assembly: GCA_018397915.1. Classification (NCBI taxonomy): domain Eukaryota; kingdom Metazoa; phylum Arthropoda; class Malacostraca; order Decapoda; family Coenobitidae; genus Birgus; species Birgus latro. The sequence continues at coordinate 3,691 of JAGKTI010001432.1, read as the reverse complement.
AAAAACAGTACAGTCATGGTAATAATTACCTATCCTCTGGTACCCCGTGCCTCAGGTTGGCTACTTTATGCATGGCAAGTCACAGTAGAGTAAGAGGGGTTGAGAGGGAGGGGCCAGAGAGAGAAGGGATGGTAGGTGGGTGGGACGAGCAATGGTGCGGGGATGGGGTGAGGGAGAGGAGGAAGGAAAGGTAGGGGAAGGAGAATGAAATGCAAAATGGTGGTCATAATTATTATTTGTCTATTTTCTCTCATTCAGGGCATGATATAAAGGAGTTAATATTCAGTAGATAATGCTGCATTACACCTTGTGTAGTGGCTTCAGATAACAAGCTTTACAGTGGTGATATCAAGGTCCGGCCCATGAGAGAACTATACTGATGTGATGATCAAACATTAGTGCAGAGCCAAAAGTTTCCAGCACAACACACTATGTCCTTGTCCACCAATTTGTAACTAGCTGTTTTTTGTTGGAGGAAAATATCATTCCAAGGTGATGAGAGGGTGTTGGGGTTGTTGGATTGCAATTCAAACCTATACTACACCGGCATGAAGTCCAAACAACAGACTATGAGAGATATTGTTATTATATCCACCCATGTGCACAGACATCAGATTTATTTACTTTTTGCGCACAATTATTTTAAATAGCCTTTTCATATAGAGATGCCATAAGGTAGTTGACATGATGGTGATTGTATAGAGGGAATGTATACCAAGAGAATGATCATATTTACTGTGGACATAGCCACGTCAAAGGTTGGATGTGATATTTAGTTCCAAAATTAATTACATGTAAGGATAGAGCATGTTTCTTACACAAACATTATGGAAGTCAAAGCCATCCATACTCCATTCTGTATCTGAAGTCAAAATACACAGATAGGCCTAAATACAAATATCTGGCTCCGCATTAATGTTTGATCTGTCACGTCAGTATATTTCTCTCACGAGCCAGCCCTTGATATCCCCATTCTAAAGCTTGTTATCTGACACCACTATACAAGGTGTAAGGCAGCATTATCAACCGATACTGACTCCTTTATATCATGCCCTGAAAGAAAGAAAAGACAAATTATGTGACCACCACTTCGCATATCATTCTCCATCCTCAACCTACCCTCTCTCCCCTCCCTCACTCCACCCCCGTACCATCACTCACCCCCCCCACCTGCCTTCCCTTCTCTCTCTGGTCCCACCCTATCAGCCTCTCTTACTCCACTGTGACTTGCCACACATAGAGGGTCCAGCCTGAGACACAGGGTACCAGAGGATAGGTGATTATTTATGACCATGACTGTACATGGTGTACTACATCAAAATACTCTCTCTCTCTCTCTCTCTCTCTCTCTCTCTCTCTCTCTCTCTCTCTCTCTCACACACACACACACACACACACACACACACACACACATACACACACCACAAATTATATAAGAAGGTCACACACTTACGTAAACACTCACTCAGATTGGTGAGCACATGACTGTGCTTGACAGGGGTAATAGTAGGTGTCTTGGGTGGAGTCGAAACTGGTGCTGTAGTATTCCACGTGGTCAAACAGAAATGCAAATGGATGAAGAGGCAACTGATCAGCAGGGCAGGGCACGAGAGACTTAGGCAGCTCAGCCATGTCTGGCAGCGCACAGTTTGAATTATTGAAATGGTGGAGATAATCATGTCGAACAAAGAAAAGGTATAAATGTACCAATGTCTAAACAACGAATTGTCAAATAACGATAGGTTGAAAAACGAGGGCTTGGTGTACCTAACTGCCATACAAAATATTACAACAAATATTGTATGCTTGTCAAGGTGCATGAAGATCTCTCAAGCAACTTCAGAAATGGACTCCATGGGAGATGGTGTATGCTGATGACTTGGTGCTGATTGCAGAGAATGAGAGGGAGGTGGAGGAAAGATTTAGAAAGTGGACAGATATAATGGGGTACAGAGGTTTTGAGAGTAAATGTAGATATAAGAAAAGTGATGATATCTAGGGCTGGTGGTGGTGCTGTCAAAGTAGAGGGAGTATGACCATGTGCAGTTTGACAAAAGGATGTGTGAGGTAACCCCATACTGTGCACTGTTTGTGATAAATGGGTGCATAAAAGATGTAGTGGTATTAGAGGTAGGCTACAAAATAGTGCTGATTTTGTGTGTGTGTGTGTGTGAGGTTTTAGGAAGGGAAGAGGTTGTGTAGATCAGATATTCATTCTTAGATCTTTAGTGGAAAAGTTTCTAGAGAAGGGAAAGAAGTTGTATGCAGCCTTCATGGATTTGGAGGAAGCATATCATAGGTGGATAGAGAAGGATTGTGGAAAGTATTAAGAATATATGGAGTAGATGGGAAGTTGTTGAAGGCCATGAAGAGTATGTATGAGGGTGCTAAGGCTGCAGTCTGTGTCGAGGGTGAACTGAGTGAATTTTTCCATTTAAAGGTTGGATTGAAACAAGGATGTGTCATGTCTCCATGGTTGTTCAATCTGTATATGGATGGGGTTATAAAAGAGATACAAGGTAGGGCAGTGGATGCTGGAGTGGCCCTAGTGAGAGAGGGCAGTGTTTGGAAACTCTCTGTACTGTTGTTTGCAGATGATCCTGTGTTGGTAAGTGAAGACGAAGGGGAGTTGCAAGGTTTGGTAGATGAGTTTGGGACAGTGTGTAAGAAACGGAATCTAAAGGTGAATGAAAGGAAGAGTAAAGTGATGGTCTTCGAGAGAAGTGAAGTCAGTGAATGTACAGTGACACTGGATGGGAAGGATATGGAGAATGTGAGTGCATTTAAGTAATTGGGTAGTGTGATGAGTAAGGATGGAAGTTTAGGGGGTGAAGTGCTTGAAAGGGTGCAGCAGGGAAGAAAGGTTGCTGGTTCCTTGAAAGAAGTGATATGAACCAGGGAAGTGAGCATGGAAGTGAAAAAGCTACTACATGACAGTAATATGATACCAACTCTAACATATGGAAGTGAAGCTTGGACCCTGTTGGAGGGACAGATGTCAAGAGTGAGAGCAGTGGAAATGAGTTATTTGAGAGGAGTATTTAAAGTCACATGGGGAGACAGACTGATAAATGAGGAAATGAAGGAGCATTGTGGTGTGGATGTGGATATGATAGGAAGCATTAGGAGAAACACAATGAGGTGGTTTGGCCATGTGGAGAGGATGGAGAGTGAGAGACTGATGAGGAGAGTGTATGTGAGTCAGGTGGAGGGGGGGAGAGGGAGGGAGAGGCCAAGGATGAGACGGAGGGATGGAGTGGAGAGGTTTATGAGAGACGGAGGAGTGAGCTGGGAGCAGGCCAGTGAGATGGTGGAGGACAGAGCGACATGGAGGTGATTTGTTTGTGGCCACCCCTTAAGGGATTAAGGCGTCTGGCAATAGATAGATAGATAGACAGTGTGCGTGTAACTCACCCACCGGGTCGGTCAGGATCACTTGATGGTCGTGATTGTCAGCTTTTACCCTCCCGGAAGGGAGCTGAGAGCTCATATAGTCCGATCTATGGGCAAGGCTGTGACCTTCACACACGCACACACCCATCCCCTTGCTCAAGGGGGACAGTAACCACCCACTCCGTCAGTGAAACTTTTCGCAACCTGAGCGAGGCGCGAACTCTCGTCTACCAGATGGCAAGCGAGAAAGCTACCACTGCGCCAGCGAGCGGGGTGTGTGTGTGTGTGTGTGTGTGTG
>JAGKTI010001431.1:68382-85377 GCA_018397915.1 Birgus latro | reverse complement strand
CTCTCTCTCTCTCTCTCTCTCTCTCTCTCTCTCTCTCCACTAAAATATTCAAATCAGCAATATAAACCCAGGCCACATCCAGGGAGAGAAAAAGTGAGCCAGCTTTAATCTGTACATGTGCTTAAGGGTCTGCAGAGAGGGAGGGAGAGAGAGAGAGAGAGAGAGAGAGAGAGAGAGAGAGAGAGAGAGAGAGAGAGAGAGAGAGAGAATCCCTTACAAGATCGAACCGTACCCTAACCCAAGACGTCACTTCCAGTTTCTCAATACCATAGAATGCCAGACCCTTCAACAGTTAAACGCTTATCTTTATCCCGTGTTACTCTCTCTCTCTCTCTCTCTCTCTCTCTCTCTCTCTCTCTGTCTCTGTGTGTGTGTGTGTGTGTGTGTGTGTGTGTGTGTGTGTGTGTGTGTGTGTGTGTCGTGCAAGCTTTCCTTGTATTATCTGGCTTCTGCTGACACTACTAACCTTTGCTGAATAACTTAATATTAACGCTTGTGAGGTCTCTAATGGCTTATTCTAGGTGGGACAGGAGGCTTTGTCGCGACTCTTGCATTTATAATTGATTTTATAGTGGCATGGGAGGGTTCGTAGTACCTATTACATAATGACTTTCAGTATTCTGCATAGTATAGTTGGTTATATTTTACTACCCAGCGTAATTAGTTTTCTGTGTTACAGACACCATATGCCTTGCCACTCAGCCTAACGAAGGACTTTTGTGGTTTATTTTTAGTAAAATGTACTAATATTACATGGATGTACATTTTTTTTTATTACATATAACAATTTAATGCATGACTGTCGTCAGTGGGTGACGGTGAATTTAGCTGTCAAGTAGACAGCTGTTGTTGGCCCACGTTCATCCTTAACATGAACCCCGTGGACTGCAGGTTCATGCTACCCTACTCCTCCAGTTCACTTTACTCCTTTCAAAGAAGAGAGAGGGAGGCGAGGGACGTTTGCATAAAAGGCAACTACATGCTCAGTTATATAAGTGTTACCGCATGACGGATACCCCTGTCTTTGTATGACAAAATCGCAAAACACAACTAAACACTTAAAACAATCACTGCACAAACATTAACAGACTCTCTTCACCGACATCCCGCTTCCAGAAACTCCAACACTAGCAATGAATCAACACCTACATACACAGTTCACGCGCAGGGCAATACAACAGCTCGATCAGAATACTACACTATATGCTCCCTCCCAGCATTCATCCATGAGAAGTAGCATTAAATAGAGGTGGTCGAGTTCACCTAGCTAGGCTTAGATCTGTATATCACCAAGCTCTCCTAAGTTATCAGCTTAGATTCGGGTTGGGTGGAATCCCAGACGACACGTGCCCCGCTTACAGAGTAGGCGCGCACAACGTAACACACATAATGCAGCACTGTAACACACTAAAACACAGACACAACATCAGCGGTGTAGGGAACCTGTGGCACGACCCCATAAGGACGGTTGCTTACCTACGGTGGATGGGTCTGTTAGGCCAGACAGACCGAGGCTAAGCAGCAGCAACCACTGCAATCATGAGAAAGCTATTAAAGACTCCATTCTTTCGTCCTTTATTATCTGTCATCAGCTACATCCAGTGGATTGTCATGGCCGAGTGAGGATTCTTCATACATTTCCTTAACGTGACCCCCATTTATATAGTTGATTCCTCTACGCAATATATTGTTACGACTACTGTTTTTACCTTGTTCCTTCATGCTTATTGTATCTTCGTTGTTTTGAATAATGCTACTCCTACTGCAACTGCTTTGATCGTGTTTCTTCATGCTCATCCTACTTTCGCTGCTACTACTACTGCTGATGTTACTGCTACAGTTCCTCGGTGTCCTGCAAAGTCTAGTATTTCTGAGCCAGCAGTAGAACCGAAGGCAGGTCTTGCTCACCGTGTTCTCTGGTACTTCACTGGGATCTTCTCCACCTGGCGATAAAAAATGAGAGATGTACTGTTAGCAACGAAACTTAACTTACATTCCACCAAGCTGTTTTGATTCTTATTGTTTATTTGACTATCTACTTCACATTTAATGCTGGAGAGGGACTCCTTCGGATGGTAGCACCGATTTAACCCGGGAGCTTTTCTACCTGGGTATACAAATGTCCCTCAGCTCTCTCCCTATCCCCCGAAGGAAAGATGATGAACTGCAGGAGAAGAGGAGCTTCAGCCTGCATTCCATATGTTCATATTCACAGAAGCCTGAGGTCACAACGACAACAACAATCAGTCTGAAAATCTCATGATCTGAATAAAATCCTTAAGTGTTACCAAGATAATATAAAAAAGCATCAGATTGAAGGGGTAAAGACACGACGTGGAATGCAAAGCCATGATTTCTGTCCCGTCATTTGGTACGATCAGCCTGCATCCCACATTAGAGGGTGCAGTCAGCAATGACATAGGAAGGTCTGGTATGTTCTATTTTACCTAGGATGCAGGAGAACACTGTGGACATGACTATAGTGATGAGAATTCCGATAGCACCGTAGAGAGTGTAGGACAGGAGGTACAGCTGGAATACCTCATCTGGCCTGCGAAAGACAAGAAGAGGGCTTAGTTTCAGAGTCGTATTCTGTGATCCCTTGCCCATGCTGGTAAAGCACGGATGGAGAAGGGAGCATTTCGCTGTGTTACGGTGGTAATGGTGATGGTGGCTATTTTACTGATTGTGGAAAGTCTCCTAACAGCGAATGGTTAGTGGAGACTCTATTTAACCCCTCCAAATTGAAAAGCCTCTATCATTCTCAACAAAGCCTTAGAACTGCAAGAAAAAATTCGTTTGTGAAAAAAAAAAACTATGGGAGTAATGGTGGCAGTGGTGTTGTCAATGGGGCATCCTTCAGTTGACAGAGGCAGCAGTTTGGGTGAAGGTATGCAGAGAATGATGCCAGCATTAATTCTACTGACCTTAGCAAAATACCTCTAGTAGCAAAACGGTTATATATAATTCCTACTGGTCGAGAAGTCTCCCCTAATCATCATCATCATCATCATCATCTAGATCTCCTTTCCCACCCTAGGGCAGGGTGAGGAGTAGCAAGGTCCAGACAGCCCAGATTTGCCCAGTCCAGTGGGCCACGCTTCCATTCATTCAACATTCAAGCCCCCGAAATCCTGGCTCTATCGGATACGCCAGAAACGTTCATCATGTACTGTAGCTTCACATAAACGTATCCGATAGGGTCAATTCGGACGCTGCCACGTTAAAAAGGGGTGCCAAATTCCTGATCATGCCTTGATGCGTTGCCCCTCACAATATTCATCCAACCAGCTCAATCTCTTGTCAGTCCTCTAGCCTCACCAACTTCCAAACCTCTTTCTCTCACACACTTATCCACCATACCCCTACACCTTCTCCTTGGCCTACCTCGCCTCCTCCCTCCTTCAAATTTGCTCAGATATACCTTTTTCACCACTCTTTTGTTGTCCATTCTCTCCACATGACCATACCATCTCAGTACACTCTCTTCGATTCTGGTGTCCACAGACTTCCTCACTCCACATCTTTCACGAATCACATTATTTCGTATCCTATCCACTCTGTACTCCACATCCATTCCTCAGCAGTCCCATCTCCACTGCTCTTACTCTTGACTTTTCATTTTCATGCCACACCATAGTCTCACATCCATATGTTAAAGTTGGCACTAACACTCCTTCATGTAAGCCTCGTGCAGCTGCAACACTCAAGCCTCTGTTTCCTATCAAGACCTTCATTGCACAAGCTACTTTCCTTCCTTATGTCACTCTGCTTTCCCCTTCTTTTGCACATTTTTTTCTCTTTCCTATCACTGTACCCAGGCAGTTGAACTCTCTCACCAATTCCAGTCTCTCTCCATTCACTGTAACATCACAGTAAGAATCACCTTCTCTCTGAATAACCATCACTTTACTCTTTTCTACATTTACTCTCACGGCACGACGCTAACAGACATCAGCAACACTCTGCTGTGGTTTGCCATTGATAATAATAATAACAGCAATAACTAACGTTTCAGTGGGTGTTATGGTAGTGGTGGCAGTGGTGGTAATGGTGGTAGTGGTGTTGTCAGTAGGGCATCCGTCAGTTGAGAGGGGCAGCATCTCGGCTGGCGGTGCATATAGGATAGTGCCAACAGTGATCCACATGTTGAAGGCAAGGCAGGTCAGGGATCCCAACAGGGCGCTCTGTTGGGAGAGGGGTGTGAGTGAGGGAGCAGGTAGGTGTGAGTGAGGGAGTAGGCGAGTGTGAGTGAGGGAAGAGTGGGCTTAAGTGAGGGAGGAGAGGGTGTGAGTTAATATATTTACACAAGCAGCAACACTTAGGGTCTTTTGGAGGTTGTATGTCACAGATAATCCTATAACTGTGATATCCGATTATGCAAGTTGAAAAAAGAGGTAGTAAAGCGGAAGCCGACAGGAACAAAACAAAAAGAAGTAACAAAGAGTAATATTTCACACAAAAAAGTGAAAGGAAGAGCCTATTCAGGAGCGTAGCCAAGATTTTAAAAATAAACTGGCCAAAGGGTGGCCAAGCCTAATGACAGGGGTGGCCCAGGGAGAACTTTTTCAAGGGGTTCGGGAGAATTCCCCAGGAAATTTTGGATGGCCACTACTATGGCCAGATATATTTTAGGGGTGGCTAAGGCCACACTGGCCACCCCTCTGTCTATTTACCGGGCAGCGACCCAACACTAACCAAGGCTGTGACCCAGGGGCACAGAATGGCGGTAAGGAATAAGCCGGTGGTGGGGCTGGCCAATGCCCCTGCGATAGTATAGCTTGCCTGGAACAGCCCGCCCATTGAACCAGCCAGAATGCCCATTATGATGCCTACGCCGCCGGAGACCAACGCTGCAAACAAGAACACAAAGATGGCTTACATTAATAACTGTCGACCACATGAGGTCCGGACAATATAAAGGATGGATGACAGATGGACTGTTACACATAATTATACCGACAGTCTAAACGTTGTTTGCCATGTATACTTGTGTTGGAAAATACTGCGACCGGTGGTAATAGGTCCTCCAGTGTGTGTGTGTGTGTGTGTGTGTGTGTGTGTGTGTGTGTGTGTGTGTTCCTCAGTAATAAGGTGCACGCTCCTGCTGGAATCCTCCTGTGTCTAATCTAGGCCAGTCACAACTAACCTATCTATATCAAACCTAATTCAACTTCACCTGACCAAGCTCAACCTGATCATATCCTAGCTTATTTAATTTAATCCTGTCTCAACTAATCTCTTCATACCTGGTCTTATTAAACCCCGTCTAACCTCGAATGACCTAATCTAAGCTAAATTAACCCACCTAATCCAGCTTAAACTCACCTAACGCAGTCTAATTATATTTAACCTCATATAATCTCGTAACCTCCCAATACCTAACCTAAATTACTCCAGCTTATGCTAACCAACAAACCTAACCTACCCTAACGCCGCCTAACCATACCTAAACTGACCCAATCTCACCCAGTCTCACTTGACCTAACCATACCAAGCCTAACCCAGCCCAGCCAAGCTTAAAATTAACCAATCCAACCCAACCCAACCCAGCCAAACCTAGCCTAATATAATCCAACCTAAACGTATCTAAACAGACGTGTTTCAACCCAGTTTAACCTAATCCGTCAATAACTAATCGAGCTGAACCCAACTCATCCTATATGACCTATCCAACCATTCCCAGCCTAAACTAACCTAACACATCGGCCATCCAAACCTTCACTGAGTGTTGATGTGGTCTCTGAAAGTCTACGGATGCCACACTCAAATGTGGTCTCTGAAAGTCTACGGAAGTCACACACAAAGTTTGGTGCTTTCTGTCTGCAAGTGATGTGTGTGTGTGTGTGTGTGTGTGTGTGTGTGTGTGTGTGTTGATACATTTACATATAATCGTAGTAATAGTCTTTGCTGTGGCTTCACTTGAGTTATAAAAAAGTGGAATGGGTTGTAATATAATCCTTCCATACCATAGATAGATAGCCACACAGATTGAATACAGACTGAATAGATAACGACTTACATATAATCATAGTAAGAGTCTTTGCTTTGGATTCACTTGCGTTGTTCAATGCAGGTAGAGGTTGTAGTATATCCTTCCATATCATGGCAGAGATGGCGTTCAAACACGATGAGACTGAACTGAAAAAGGAAGACAAAGACCTGAATTTACTGGTTATCGACGACGCGAGATTTGATAGCCCTTGCATGACTGGCACAATTCTAGTAATGTGTTCTTTGCCCAGTGTCAGACTATGTGCCCGTCGGATTATAAATGCTAGCATAGTACCTCTCCCTTAGCGATTTGTTTTGTTTCTTATGCATGGTCAGTTTTCTGTTGTGTTATGTACGACATTTTACTTTCCATCAGTAACACACATGGGGATACTGAGACTTCATGCACGATAAATCGGTAAGGGTGAGGGGTTACCAAGCCTCCTGCACCTCTACAACGCAACTACATGCAGACCAGCTATCATCGAACAGAACCGGGTTATTTTCAGAAGTTAAAGGAGTGGTTGCGTGAAATGTAGTGAACGTTAGCAATGAGATCATAATAAGTCTCCTTGGTTACTAGTCATATCAACCTTTCAGTCTAAAAATACTTGACTGTCATTCGAGCTGAGAGGGGTTAGGAATTTTTGCCGTGTGATACTAGATACCTCTCCTGGGTTACTGTATAGTCAAGTTAGCCCTCCACTCTGGCTACACCTGGCCATCAGCCGAACTGAGAAGGGTACTGACGAGGTGAAAAATGAGTCTCCTCGGTTACTAGTCAAACTGTCTATAGAAATACGCAACTGACCTGAGAACACCGCTATAGACTGCTGCTACGAAAAGGCCGGGCAGCCCTGGAAGGTAGCCCAGTTTGTCCACCACGAAGTATACTAGAATCTGTTGGTGAGGAGGAGGAGGAGATTAACAATAAACGTAACAGTGATGATGATGATGATGATGATGATGATAGCGGAAAGATGAAGAAAGAGAGAGAGAGAGAGTTACCTGGTCAATCTTCTCGATATAGCCAGCCGTCAAGGGATCACACTCTGCATACACAGCAAACACCACTAAACCGGAATAATATATAAGCGACCATAGAGCTACCAGTCCCACCACATTTATGGCCATCACGCTGCGGGAGAGAGAACATACAGACCTTACAATTCATAGTCCGTATGGATTTGACATATTAAGAGACATGTCCACCACTCTCTGTCTGTCTGTTTATCTGTCTGATATATACTGTTACGTCCCCGTCCCACACAGCCACAGGCTCCAACAGCAGTAGTTCAGTATAGGAAGGACGTTGCCCAGTGAGTTTTTCTTCCTAGAGGCAACCTTTCAGTATACAACAACAGGATCGGCTCAGGCGTGGTAAATAAACACTGGCTTCCCAAGTCCGCGATCCCTATTCACCAGATTACACTTAAAGCTTGCCAACTACACTTCACTGCCTTCACAAGTACTGGAGCTATACAGTCTTCACTAACTGCCGCTTCTCAACAATACTGTTCTTATTACTTTCTGTTTGGTTTTCCTAGTACTCTAGACCCTATCTCACTCCACTCTAAGGTGGAAAAGGAGGTCTGGATGCTGCTGCTGCTGATGATGATGATATATAAGAACTCACAGAAAAGACTGCTGCATAGTAGCGACGGATGCCCATCGTTGGAACTGCGTCTGTGACATTCCGTACGTGGAGAGTGAGAAGTAAATACCCAGAATTATGGTGCTCATTAGGGTGTGACGCTCCAAGGGGTCCGTGCTCAGGCTGTGGGGAAAGGTACAGAGAGAGACATAAGTATCATCCCAGTTCTGTCTGAAGAAAATTTACAACTGGTGAAATGCAATAAAACCCTACTCTCTACTACTGTGTTTTTCAGATGGTTCGACTTTTTCACCATGTAGTTGTTATGCAGATAACATAAGGCGTTTTCTCAGTTGTGAAGAAAACTCCTAACATTTTCCAGCATAACTGATGGCCAAGTGTAGTCACACTGAAGAGTTTATGTGACTAGTTAGCAAGGAGATTCATTGCTGCCTCATAACTAAAGTTCAACGAATTTTTTACAGCTACTAAATTATGGCAGTCAATGAAAACAAACCGGCCGTAGTGTCTTGAATCCGGGTGACCTCTCTCTTAAGCTGAATGAAATCGTCTTGTGATAATGAAAAGAAAAAAAACTAAATTGAAAAATTCGATGCGACCAAATGAAACCTGCTACCGTACTTTGAATCCCTGTGGCGCCTCTCCTAAGCAGATGGAAATCGTCTTGTGATGATGAAAATAAGAAAGGGAAAAATACTAACCTGAAAAATTCAATGCGACCATATTCCTTGTCAATCTGCCAGGCATTGGGACCGCCACCAACTTCCATGCAGCCCTGAATGATGACCACCACAATCCCAGAGAACATCACCAGCGTCTGGAACGTGTCTGTATATACTACTGCCTTGGCACCACCCTTTAAAAAAATATATATATATCAGATCATTACGAATACCTCTGCCTTAGCAATTTGTTCAGGACATTACACCTCACTATCCGAAAACTATCCTCACTATCTGAAAACTAAACAGCACAGGAGGAGATACTACGATGCCTCATATTTATGCCTATCGTCGACTACACGGGGGAAATTAAGACAGTCATCGCCATCATCATCATCATCATCATTTCCTCCTCTCTTTCCCACCCAAGGAAGTGGTGAGGAAAATCTTTTTTTTTTTTTTACATTCATTTGACTTTAACTGGAACAAAAGGTATCTATACATACCACCGTCTTGACACTGCAAGAGAGAGAGAGAGAGAGAGAGAGAGAGAGAGAGAGAGAAACAGACAGACAGACAGACTGAGAAATCAGCGTCTTGTCATAGTCCTGAATTATATACATAATATGGCCTCAGTGCTGAAGTGGCCAACCTTCACGCAATACAAGACACTGATAAGGCAGATAAGTGAGGTAACCATCAAAACACACACACACACACACACACACACACACACACACACACACACACACCAGCTGATATGGTAGATAAGGTCTGTTTGATTCACCTCCTTTATCAGTGTGCCAGAGTGATGTTCTTTATCTATTATCGCATCCTAAGGACGCCACTTTCAATTCTAGCTTGCTATCTTCTCCTCAATTTGCCAACTAAGCTGTTTATTTTTAGGCAGAGAAGAAAGAACCAAAGGTTAAGAGCACTTATTGTTTTTTCTTTCAAAAGATAGAGAGGGGAGGGGAAGAGAAATGGCAGCTTATGCTAAAGTCTGTCCAGCTCTCCCTGTCGTCAGTTTTCCATCCACCGTGGGAGTACTGCCCTGTTCTACTCCCTGCACTGATCATTAAAATAAATAATCAACTTTTTCTAAGTCTCGATCTTCCTAAATAATAGTCGATGTTATAGCTGGGTCCCTAATACTTACGAAAGAAGAATAAATAGCGCAGATAAGACCGAGTACGATAACGGACGTGTTGGTGGAGATGGGAGTAACGGATGAGATGGCGAGGGAGGGGGCATAGAGAGCGATGCCCAGGTAGATGAAGAGGTTGATTTGCTGCAGAATCGTTGCCAAAAGCCTGAGCCACCGCACCCGCCATCGCATCTCTAAAAACTAAGAAAATGATATGTATATCAGAATTAGCTCCCCCCCCGCCAGACTTCAACGCACAGAATTGATTTTTTCACGGAGTCATTTTAGCTTACGGCCAAACTTTCACAAGTAAAATCTAGTCAAAAAAAGACGACTTATATAGTATATATAGAGATAGATAGATAGATAGATATAGATATAGATAGATAGATATAGATACATACATACATGCATACCTACATAGACATACATACATACATGCAGGGACAGGTACATACATACATAGACAAACACATGCATACATACATAGACAGATGCATGCATACATACATAGACAGACACATGCATACATACATAGACAGACACATACATATACAGACAGACAGACGGACAGCCTCAAATGCTGCCTCTGGTGGTCATTCTGCACTAAGCACGCCCTGCAATATTCAAGTTTCTCAGCTTCAGTTTCAATGCATGGCTTTGATTAACTTTCTGTCATAATATCGTCCATAGACATCCAGTTATTTACGTGTTACTGTTACAGGGAGTTAAATGAAAGTGCTTCATATTAAATGTTTTTTTTTCCCCTAGTGTACTGTTCCTATGGCCTGTCTAGTGCATCCCTCAGGTGCAGGGAAAAGATATCGTTTACCAAACGCCCCCCCCCCTCCCCCCCTTTTTTTTCCCCTTTTTAGCAGGGATGATGTACATGCTATATAAATATTACTCGGGGGATTGCTGAGGTGTAACATATATAATAAATCGCTAAAGAAAAGGTGCTAACACTTCAGCAAAGCTACCTAAAATACTGCTGGATACTCACGGTATAAATACTGACGAATCGTGATAAGTAGACGACAGAATATCGTATAGGATGGTAAAATGGTCTAATATGCAAAATGCACTACTAAAGAAAAAGTTTTACGGCGATTACAACTTAATACTTACGGCATAAATACTAATGAGTCGTAAAGGGTAGATGACAGGCATGATGATAAATGCTGTTAAAATCGCTCCTATGATTACTCCCCATACATTCATCCACAGCTGAGATCCGTAGTAGTACATTTCCGACGAGTTGCCTGTAAAGTAATTTTTAGCCCTTTAGCATACAAGGAAATATTAATGTGTAATGCAATAAAAAAAAACGTATCCCGCTGGTAGAACACGCCCACACAATATAACACACATATGTAATGGAATACTGCACAGCACGTGCCACATTATGACGCAGACACAACATTAATGGTGTACAAGTAAGACCCTTATAGGACGACCCAGTTGGGTCTGCTCGGTCAGGTGGACTGGGGTTATACAGTATAGTAGTAGTTGTAACTTCAGGTTCATCTGAATGTGAACCAGGTAGACTGCAAGCTGAAACTCCCCCCACCACTCCTGCAGTCCATCATCCCCCTTTCAGAAGACAGGGAGAGAGCTGAGGGATATCTGCATAACCAAGCAGCAGAGCCGCCCAGATATGTCACTGCATGCACGAAGGTGCATCTCACCATCGACAACTACTCGAAGCAAATCACTCTGGAAGAGGTGTTACGGAACCTTCTATGCCACCTACAATACTCGTACGATCTACAAGGCCAGTACATTTTGCATACCTCAGTTATTCAGTTCCTTATTTAAGTTATTGGTGCCAACGGATAAAGAGGCCTTGCTGAGTCATAGGAGCCTGTGTTAATAGGGAAGGATATATGAGCAGCATGTGGAGGTACCCCAAGAGACACAGACAAATGGGGAAATGGGCATTGTGGTGTTGTTGTGGATGTGCTGGAGAGTGTCAGAAGTAGTTAGAGGTACCTTGAAATGGTTTGGCCATGTGAAAGAATGGAGAATGAAAGACTAGGAGAAAGTGTGTGAGTCTGGTGGAGGAGGGAGAGAGAGATCTTGGAATGGGGTCTAGAGGTATAAGAAAGAGTTGACGTGTGATGGAAGGAGGGCAGCCTAACAAGGGAAGACAGGGTGACATGGAGGCGACTAGTTTATGACCACCTCTTTCGTGATTAAGTGTCTGGCTGTGGAGAAACAGATAGACCCACACACTGCAGACAGACAAGCAGATGGACAGATAGATGAATGGCTAGAGAGATGCCATAGACAAACAGATATACAGATACAGCAGGCATACATTAGATAGCGTAGCATCAGAATTACGTTCCGAGGATGGATATGGCCGTTACAACCAGAGAGAAAGAGCCACAGGTATCGGTGACCTTTGGCCTTCCTAAGGAGCCTGAGAGTGTTAATAGGAGAGTGAGAGATGTTAATAGGAGACTGAGAGTGTTAATAGGAGCCTGAGAGTGTTAATAAGAGCCTGAATGTTAATAAGAGCCTGAGAGTGTTGATATGGAAGACATAGGTGCAGCAGTTACGTACCGAGTATGGATATAGCGGATACTACCCCAGCCAGGAGAGAGAGGGCCACTGGTATGGGCGACATGTGACCTCCGCCCATGAGGAAATCCTTAGAATCACGACCTCGACTCTGGAACCATTGATACATCCCTGCGGAAAACATGATCTGTGGGGAGGTCCATATTTTGTGCATCCCTAGCTTGCAGACAATATATACGGTGGTCGAAACATTGTGCAACCCAATTACCATATTCTAAGGTCATGGCTTGGGGTCGAATTCCAAGTTGCTTTGGAGATTTCGCAACAGACTTGTCTTAGCGATTTATTCTGCATGTTCACGCCTCGGTGTTACTAACTCTCCTATGCCACTTAGGGCCTTATTCTAGGTGGCATAAGGGCATAAGAGCTTTTGTAACAATTTTTCGTTAGCGATGTATTTGGTCAGCAATATCCCTTTATGTGTTCTAAATGTTGCTTTAATGTAGACATGGTTTGTATCAGTGGCTTGGAAGAGTACGGGCATATGCAGGTACCGTCGGAGAGATAAATCGCTAAGGAAGAGGTGCTACCAAGTCTCCTATGTCAAGCAGGGTACGACACTTACCAATGAGGAGCGAGATGCCCAGAGAGGACGAAAACACCACATAATCAGCAGTGGCGAATGAAGCGGTTGGTTCTCCCATTTTTCCTGCTTAGAACTGAAATAGGGACCTTGGCTGTACATTCGACAGTTGCGGGTGACGCTAGAGAGGGACGTCTTCACGTGGTGGCACCGATACAACCAGGAAACTCCACTGCTTAATTAAGCGGAAGTCACTCAACTCCCTCCCTATCCCCTGAAAGAAGACAGTTGATTGTAAGAAAAGGTCAGCTTCAGACTGCAGTCCGCAGGGTTCAAGTTCTGATGACTCTCTTGTGGTCGATAAGCACTGAAATTAACCTTCTCTTTGTCAATGATTGTGTGTACTCGAGTTGTGCCGACAGTGAAAGGGTTAATGGTGTAAACACTCTCAGGAGGGGTACTTGCTCCACAATCACTGAGTCAACAATGACGACATAATACTTATAATATTAATTTTGAATATCGCCTCTTATGAAATTCTCATTTCGTTTCTCTCTCTCTCTCTCTCTCTCTCTCTCTCTCTCTCTCTCTCTCTCTCTCTCTCTCTCTCTCTTTACGCTTTTCAGCTTGGCACACTTCCTTCGTTTCTTCACCAGATCGCTTAAAAATTGGCAAAACTTTTCCTTGGGTCAATATCCCATTTTTTTTTTTTTTAATGGGGACAAACGTAAACACAAGCCAATTTTAAGACTTTATGTTCTTTTTTGTTCATTAATCATCACGACAATTTGCAAAGAAGCATGTCAGTGTACTACAGCAGTATAAAGACCATCCTTTAGTCGTCCACTTTGGTAGGGGCCACAAGACTAACACCCACTGGAGAGTGGGGCCACAAGACTAACATCCACTGGAGAGTGGGGCCACAAGACTAACACCCACTGTAGAGTGGGGCCACAAGACTAACATCCACCGGAGAGTGGGGCCACAAGACTAACATCCACTGGAGAGTTGGGCCACAAGACTAACATCCAGTGGAGAGTGGGGCCACAAGACTAACAGCAACAAGTGTGATACTTGGCCCCATATTCTCGTCGGGTAGGGAGGCTCCCTAGCACCTCTTTCTTAGCTATTTATTTTCCAAACTACTCATTGATATCGTCTTCTTTGCTTCCTGTATCTTTTTAATGTCGACATAGCTTTTTTTTCTTTTTCTTACGTGTCCGACTCTGGCCAAAGGCTTCAAGGCCTATTCCCAAGTCCCAGTCCTTGGGGCCCAGTAGTCCTCCTACATCTCCACATGTCACCACTTCGGCGCTTAACATCCACCATCCATACTTATAGGTCTGTCTCATACAGGACTGGTGTACTGGTATTAGCGGGGGCATTTTTATGACATGTCGGCGGGTCATCTGATAGATCAGAAAAGTCTTCTTTTTAAGAAATTCAAATCCTTAAACTGTTCTCTGTCCCAGCCGGAATTCGAACCTGGGTCCATTAGGACTGCAGGCCGCCTCTCTACCAATTCTGCCACCGCCTCCCCCAAAATACTATAGCAACAGAGCAGTATCAGAAATAAACAAGTAAGGAAGAGGTGTTAGTAAGCTTCCTAACCGCACGAGAACACTGTCCTTGATCTACAACCACCCAATAATCCCTGACCCAACAAACTCCCATCCAGCACCCTGTACACTATATTACCTCTGCCTATCAGTTCTTGTGCTAGAGTTCTAGAGTTGTTCCTACGGTGAAAGGGTTATTGTAACAGCACTCTCAGGCGGGGTACCTGCTGCACAACCACTCAACAGTCACTGGTTCAGCAATTCCCCATCTAACAGTATGTTATCTCTAAGTAGCGCCTCTTATGTAATTTTTCATCTTGAGAAATGTTGATTAGTTAACGCCGACTACTACAGGGCACAAGATAACATCTATCCCTCATCGACTTATTTTACACCTTACCTCGGAAATTTCATAGTAACTCTTCCTTGGCGCTTTATGCTACAAATTCTATCTCAGTATCCTCTTTCGTGCCTGCTATTGATGCAAACACTGTACACAGTAAACTGACATATAAAAGAGAATGCTAAGGTGCAATAAGCAAAATAAATTGCTAGCGAGATGCTGCGAAGCTTCCAGTGCTACTTAGAGAACGAGCCCATAGTCAACCCTTTAGCTCCCAGGGTTCCTGTGTAAGGGCCTGTGCCGGAAGGGCCCTAAGCGTACTGCCCTCCGCATGTCAGCTCATAGTCGCGAAGCTCATAGGTCCCTACCCAGGAATTCCCTTCTTTATTAATTTTTGAAAATGTCCATTTCCGTCCTATACTGAGGACACTGGGCGCAAATGGGTTAAACTGCATTGTAAGTGGAATCTGGAGTTGCCGTAACACCTCTACCATAGCTAATTATTCTGCGATACCCACTCACCTACATCCCTAACATCTTGAAGCATGTAATGGCACTTTTCCCTTACAGATTCCCATAACCTGCTCTTAGAACAAATACAATTTATTGTATTACAGCTACGGACGGACGACTTTATTCAGGTGAGAGTGTTAATCACTTGGTCGTGACAAGTCTGCCATTTTATTCCATCGACGGTCAGATTATTTTAGGAACTCAGTATGAGGAGAGGAAAAGATGAGACGAAAAGCCTATTGACTCGACGCTCATTCATCTACCCTACTCATCCACCTCCACTACGAAGAGAGAGAGAGAGAGAGAGAGAGAGAGGCGCAGATTAGATATACATTTAAAAAATAATGACCAATAATAAAAACACAAATGGGAAAAACATCCCACCCTAGAATAAAAACACGAAAAACATACAAAACGACCTACTTCGGCCGTGTACGAAACCCACCTTCGATCCATAGCGCGTTTGGACCAATGACGAGCCGCAGTCCTGGAATTCCCTTCGACCAATCAGAATCGAGCTTACAAACGGACAGTCATTAGGGGTCGCCATTCCTGGGCGTTATCCTCTGCTAGATTTCATATAATTCACTTCTGTATATTAGCTATTTTTAACGTCTAGCTATTTTACTGTGTGTTGTCTATGGATGCTTACACCTTATTAGGGGTACTGTGGAGTTTTTAGCCCTTTTTATGGCGATTTTCTGGATATTTTCTGTACTTTGCGGAAATTTAGCAGTTTTCAGCAAGTTTCGCTATCCTTGTCACCTCGGACATGGCAACGACACCAGTTCTGCTCCCAACATATGGTGCGAAAGTTAGTGCAGGAAAGGGGCCGATCATTTTGCTGTTTATATAGAGTTGTGGCTGAGTGACGCACTCTGTAGATGAATGGAGGATTCGATGGAATATTCAGACAGCCGACACCAGCAGTGAAGATGGTGGCAGTGGCGCGGAACTGAGGAAAAAGGAGGAATGAAGGGAAAAGGCGAGAAGGATGTGCAACAGGTTACGACGGGGGAGAAGGTGTGTGATGTATTCTTGTTTTACCTTAACTTGGCCTAAAATTGCATATCTCAGTCTCGATTGCTGAGTGTAGTAGTAAGGGACCACTAGAATATGATGCTAGTCGCGAAGAATGCTATGGACAGAATCTACAAATGTAGTACTGTCTTTCTGCCACCAAGCTACGTAAAATGAGCTGAAAGGGACGAAATTTTGGGCAGAGTAAAAGGAGTATAATTTGTTTTCACAGACAGAAGATTCCTAACCCCGTTTCAGCTCAGTTAATGGCCATGTAGGCTAATTAGGGTAAATATGACCAGTAACCAAGGTCTCGCATTCCTACCTTAGAACTACGGCTCATTAAATCTCAAGTTGGCTACGGCTCATCCGATCTCAAGTATTGAAGGTGAGAGCTGCCCAGTTCCATTAGATGAAAACAAGGGCAATATGCTGTGGGTAGTTTCCTCTTTTAAAACTCATTGGGAAGTAAGGTGACATTCTTTTTTGTATATTCAATAGCTGATTAACTTGCCTCAGATTTTTGTCCTTTTGCAACCCATTTTCCGTTCAGTGCCCGAATAAGAATATCCTACTGCTCAACATATTTTCCAAAGCACACCTTTATGATTAGCATCGTATCCTAGTATTAGGCAATTGTTACAGTGAGGATGGAGAATGAGAGACTGGCTAAAAGAGTGTATGTGAGGCGGAGTGGGAACGGAGGAGGGGGAGACCAAGGATAAGATGGAGGGATGGCGTGGAAATAATGGAGATTGAGAGACTGATTAGCAGTGTATTTGAGGTGGATGGGGAGAGGAAGAAGAGATCAGTTATGAGATGGAGGGAAGGAGTAGAGAGATATGAGAGGTGTGTGAGTTGAAGAGAGGGCAACCAAATGGCAGACGACAGGGGGACGTGGAGGTGATTGGCCTCTCCTTACGGGTTTAAGCATCTGGCGGTAAACTGATAGACACTTTAGACAGACAACTCAGTATTCAAGGTGGAGTGATGGCAGTTTTACGCTTAGCTGAAGTGAGCAGAGTATAGAATT
>JAGKTI010001431.1:51172-68298 GCA_018397915.1 Birgus latro | reverse complement strand
GAGAGAGAGAGAGAGAGAGAGAGAGAGAGAGAGAGAGAGAGAGAGAGAGAGAGAGGTTGATATTCTAAGTGGGATAGACTCCGTAGCACCTCTTCCTTTGCGATTTATCCGTATACTATATAAAAGAGCAGCGTTGTTTGTTTGTTTGTTTTTTGTCCTTCAGCCCCGCCCAAAGCTAAGGCCAGACACCCCCAGACCCTTGTATATTCTGAATCAGGGTGGCCCAAGGATGGTTTTAGGGGGGTCAAAATTCAGATCTGAGTCATTCGAGGTCACCGGTAGTGTTTGCCTTTTTGGCCCGGATAACGCTGCGTACCTCTGCAGCCCAGTTTTTGGCATGGAGACTCACATGACCTTCAGTTCGGACATAGGCTATGTGAGGTTGACCTCCGAGGCCATTTGAGGTCACTGGTCGACGGTCATATGAGGTCACCGGTAATACACGCTAATACACGCTCGAACGACTAGACCCAGCAGCCCAAATATGGCATGGAGACTCACATGACCTTCAGCTCAGACATAAGCTACGTGAGGTTGACCTCCGAGGTCATCATCTTGAGGGCACCGCTAATACACGCTCGAACGACTGGACCCAGCAGCCCAGTTTTTGGCACAGAGACTCACATCACCTCTAGTTCGGTCATAAGCTATGTGAGGTTGACCTCCGAGGTTATTTGAGGTCATCGGTAATAGTAAACAAGTACGCACAATTACTGTGCGTCAGTCTGCGAAAGCTGAAATATAAAGTTCCTGGACCTCTTATAATCCCTCTTCGAAAGCATAAGAGGTACTCGTACATGGTCTTTCTGGAGTAGAGAACAAGATCGCACTAAAAAATAGGATTAGAGCGTTTGCCTTTTTGGCTCGGCAACTCCGGGTACCCCTGCTAGTTTTGTATATTACATCTCAGTACTCTTATGTTTCAATATCTACATCCTTTGTATCAGTAACATCCTTTGCATCAGTAACATAAAAGAGGATACCGAGGAGCAACGAACAAAATAAATCGGTAAGGAAGAGGTGCTACCAAGCCTCCTATACCGCTTAGAATATGAATGGGACGCAGCTGAAACCATGAATGAAATAGCCTACAGTGGTACTGTACAGCACGGTGCATACTTTTCAGCCTGGAACAGAATTCACGCAGACTTGTTCCTGGTTGTAACTTTTTTTTTTTTTTTTTTATAGGAAGGAAAAGGAAAGTGTTGTTCATTCATTTTTAACTTTGTCATGTGAGGAGAATAGAGAATGAGAGACTAACTAAAAGAGCATATGTGAGTGACATGGAGGGGGCAGGGGAAGCTGGAGACCGATGACGAGGTGCGTGGATGGAATGGAGGGATGTATTAGAGGAGGTGAGTGGCGGGGGAGGTCAGTCTCAAAACTTAATCACTGAGTTGTGGCTGCAAGAAATTTAAAGTCTTGCGGTAGTTAAGAAGTAGAAATGAATCTCCTTGGCTACAGGACAAAATCCTCTTGATAAAGTGGTAGTCAAAATTAGATAAATTTCTCTCTCTCTCTCTCTCTCTCTCTCTCTCTCTCTCTCTCTCTCTCTTCTCCCCTACATTTGTCCCCACCATATATAGGAATCATTGACCCCCCCTCCCCCTCCATATGCTGGTGATATAGGAATTGCCCCTGTCCCTACGTCCGTCCGTCTTTACGTCCGGGCCTGTATACCGGGTGGGTAGGCTTCATATCGCACAGAAAGATAGAGTATGTGTCGTAGTTGATGCCCGTATATGTAAAATTGCCATATTGTCTGTTCCTCACGAGCTATGACCATGTAAGAAAAA
Organism: Birgus latro; assembly: GCA_018397915.1. Classification (NCBI taxonomy): domain Eukaryota; kingdom Metazoa; phylum Arthropoda; class Malacostraca; order Decapoda; family Coenobitidae; genus Birgus; species Birgus latro. Next base: position 66,502 of record JAGKTI010001431.1, on the reverse strand, counting down.
AAGCTGTCGTGTTATATTTTGGAAGCTTCTTGCTGGATTCTCTTCGTTATCTTACAGAAAGATACAGTATGAATCATAATTTATACCCTTATATATGATATAGGTGGTAGGTGGGGGTGCTCACCATCCACTCACTCGAAGTAGTGCTGCTCTCGGGAGGTTGCCCATTCCTCTCTTCCATCCTTCTTTCCATTCTTTCTTTCCTGTTCCTTCTGTATATGGGTGACTTTACACTGAGTGACAAGCCAAATGGTTTTCTGTACACCAGGAAACCATTTACTATGCAGGGTGGTAACCACATAAGCAAACTATGGCTCCTGGTGGTGTATTGGGTAATCAAGGCGCTCCAACCGAATTGAGCCTGTGTCGTTTTATATACAAGGGGTGGTTGGGGTTTATATATTGCTCACGTAATGCCACTCAGGGATGAGTGAAGCTGGTCATTAATGTCAGGATCAACTTGCCTAGCCCCTGGCTTCTACGCTGCTCATGGGGCAACAGAGGATTAGATGATGCATGTATGTATGTACAGTACTATATGTGAAATTGCCACATTGTAAGTATTTTACGAGCTATTTCCATATAAGGAAACTATTCTGTAAATAGCTCTATCTTAAAAACTACATGCTAGATCATCTTCACTTCTTAAAGACAGTGTACGAGTTCTAGTTCATGCCGCTTTATATGAAATTTCCATGCTTATTAGCACTTATCTATATATTCTTTACCAGATGGTGGGGATACGTCTTTGGTAAAGGCTTGTTATCCTTACTGTATATGTTTCCAGTTGATTCGCCAAGCCGTGTGTGTGTGTGTGTGTGTGTGTAACTCACCGGGTCGGTCAGGATCACTTGATGGTAGTGATCGTCAGCTTTTACCCTCCCGGAAGGGAGCTGAGAGCTCATATAGTCCGATCTATGGGCAAGGCTGTGACCTTCACACACGCACACACCCATCCCCTTGCTCAAGGGGGACAGTAACCACCCACTTCGTCAGTGAAACTTTTCGCAACCTGAGCGAGGCGCGAACTCCCGTCTACCAGATGGCAAGCGAGAACGCTACCACTGCGCCAGCGAGCGTGTGTGTTAATGTGTGTGTGTGTGCATAAATACTGTATATAAATGAGTGATCCTTATGTACATAGCTGCAGGTTGTCAGCACCATCAGCCCCATTAGAGAAGGAGAGAGAGATAGGGAGGGAGGGAGGTGGGGGGATGGGGGTAGGTTTGAATGTGGAGTGGGGATTGTGTAGCACAGCAGAGAGAGAGGAAGGAGTGAGGATTGTGTGACAGCAGAAGGGGGGGAGAGAGAGAGAGAGAGAGAGAGAGGGAGGGAGGTGGGGGGATGAGGGTAGGTTTGAAGGCGGAGTGGTGATTGTGTAGCACAGCAGAGGGAGAGGTAGGAGTGAGAATTGTGTGACAGCAGGGGGAGAGAGAGAGACAGACACAGACAGACAGACAGAGACAGACACGAAATCTAGTCCTAAGTGAACTAAATGTAATCAAACCTAAATTAACAAAACATACAGTAACTTAACCAACTTTACTTGCCTTAGGGTGAGTCTGTCTGGTGGTGGGGTGCGATGCAGAGGCTGTTGTGCTGGCGGAAGGGTCACAGATACTGCTGCTGTTGGTGGTGGTGCTGCTGCTGCTGCACAGAGGACGATACATCACACACACGCAAAGCTGACATCAAGTACATCCTGCAGGTCTGGTTCTTCTTTTCCTTCTTCCTCTTCCTCCTCCTTTGTCTTTTCTTGGTCTTGCAGTACTGAAGACCAAACAGCACACTCATGCAAGGTTGACATCAAGTACATCCTTAAGTTACTGGAGGATGGGATCCCTCAGTCAGACACTTGGATTCCCCACTGACCCTTCCATTTGAAGTTTAAAATGTGTTCTCCGTTTATTAAAGTCCTTCATATTTTGTTGGAACTGATTTTTTCCATTTCTCATCAATATGGATAAAGTTACATAATGGCCCAAGTGGATCCCCCCAGAAAAGGGCTTGTCCCCATCCTTGTCCGGGTCCATTCATTTTATGGAGAACTAGCTGCGCCATAGTTTGTGATGGGTGGTATGAGGCTGATGGTGTTCACAGACGGCCTAAACCTTCTTACGAAAATGATGATGGTGATGAAGATGCTTAATCTCTATCTATCCTCCACAGCTTCCTCTGTCAGCCCTCTATCCCTCATGTTTCGCTCTACTTCAGCCATCATCTCAACCTCTGCCTTCCTCTTGATCTCCTTGTATTGATTCTCTCCAGGCTTTCTTGATCTCCAAGTGTAGTGAAATTGGAGGGTCAGATTGATTAGCAGTCAGGGAGACAAAGCTACAGTTGTTCATAATTTCCACACTCCTCTTTGTGACTAGTACCATTCTCTTTCATTATTCTGTTAATACAACTCAGTATTCATGACGGAGAGGTGGCAGCTTTAAGCCAAGGTAAAGTTATTGCTTATTATCATGTGCCACTTGACCTAGAGATTAGTTAACCTGATAATATTCTTTATATCATAGATAAATGCTTATCACCAGCATATGGTTAAGTAAGAGACAGAGAGAGGGTTTTAGTCATTAAGATAACTAAAAGCTTTTTAATGATTATACAAACGTTCTTCAATTCCCTCCCAGTCCTCCAAAAGGAGAGAGGGGCAATTTTGGACTGCAGTCAACCAGGTTCAAGTCCAGATTAGCCTGGGGCCATACCAACAAGCACAACAATAATAATTTGAACTGTTGAAATATGTTACTTCATTCATCCAGACTACTATTATATTGATTGTAATAATTATGTTTTTACAAATCTAAAAATTATGGATAAAAACAGGCTGAGCATTTTTTCAAGGTGCAGGCATGTGAGAGAGTGGGCAGGGTGAGTTGCTGAGAAGTCAGCTTGATGGTGGAGTATAGGGTGAGATGGAGATGATTCATTTATGGTGATCCCTTCCAGAATTAAAGTATGTGGCTATAGACAGATTGAAAAATAGAGGTAAATATACTAATAAATAGATAGATTAGAAATTTTTGTAGATGAGGAAATAACATCAAGGTATGATAAAACTAACGTAACTTCACCTTGTTATTTCTTTGTACGGTATCAGTAGTTCTTTCACTTTAATGTGGTAGAGATTTTCATCCTTTTGCAGCCTATTTTCCACAGTTCATTGGCAACACAAGACAGTACTATGGCCCTTCATCCTTTTCTTAACAATTTTTCGTGACTGACAGCATATTTGCTATTGCTCTGCATTCAACATGGAGCGAAGGCAATTTTTCACCTAGTTAAAGTGAACAGGACATAGAAGATGTAACACATTTTACAATCTTCCCTAATTATTAATGGCTGAGACTCAGCTGTCTGAGACAACTGACAGCAAACCCTTTTCTGTATCCTCCTACTTTCTCTATTCTCATTTCAAAGCCAAAGGTGGCTGTTGTGTATATGTACGCAACGATCTATCTTGCTCTCGTATTCCTGAACTTGATTCTTCTGAATTCTCTACTCTCTGGCTTCGGCTCTCCTGTCATTCTCTGACTAAATATATCTGTGCTGTGTACTTATCTCCTAATTCTACCGACTATCAAAAATTCTTTGACTATCTTACTTCTACGATGGAACACATTCTATCCATTTCTCCTTTCTCTGAAATCTCCATTCTAGGAGATTTCAATCTTCACCACCACCTTTGGCTCTCCTCTCCTTTCACTGATCCACCTGGTGAACAAGCCTACATCTTTTCTATCCTTAATGACCTAGAGCAGCTTGTACAGCACCCTACCCGTATCCCTGACTGCCTTGGAGAGAGTTCCAGCATACTTGACTTTTTCCTAACAACTAATCCTTCTGCTTACACTGTTAATCTTTTCTCTCCGTTGGGCTCCTCCGATCATAACCTTATTACCTTAACCTGTCCTATTGCTCCAGTACAGCCTGTGGACCCTCCAAAGAAACACCGCCTGTGGCACTTTGGAGCTGCAGATTGGGAAGCCCTCAGGCAGTACTTCTTTGATTTTCCTTGGAATGATTTTTGCTTCCATGGCCAGGAGCCGTCTGAGTGTGCCCTGTGCATTACGGAGGTTATTCTCTCGGGCAAGGAAGCATACATTCCTTTTTCATATCCTCTGACTAATGCAAGAAAGCCTTGGTTTAATCATGCTTGTTCTAATGCTGTCCGCAACAAAGAAAGGGCCTTTAAAAGGTACCGGAGCCAACCCACCCCTGAATCACATCTTTTTTATATTTCTGCCCAGAATCGTGCTAAGTCTGTTCTTCGCTCTGCTAAAAATAATTTCATCCGTGGTAAATGTTCCCAACTCTCCAACTCGAATTCTTCTCGCTCCTTTTGGCACCTTGCCAAAAACCTTTCTAACACTTTACCTCATCATCCTTCCCTCCTCTTTTCTACTCTGATGGCTCTGTAGCTATTTCTTCTACTTTGATAAAGCAGATCTCTTTGCTCAGACTTTCTCCTCGGATTCTACCTTAGACGATTCCGGTGCTGTTCCTCCATCACTTCCCCCCTCAGACTTCCTCATGACTGGCATTAAAATTTCTTCAGCTGATGTTTTTTCTGCCATCACTGGCCTCAGTATTAACAAGGCATATGGGCCTGATGGAGTCCCTCCTGTTGTCCTCAAAAACTGTGCTTCTGTGCTTACACCCTGCCTAGGTAAACTCTTTTGCCTTTGTCTCTCAACTTGTACCTTTCCTTCTTGCTGGAAGTTTGCTCTCATTCAGCCAGTCCCAAAGAAGGGTGACCATTCCCAACCCTCTAACTATCGTCCAATTGCTTTAACATCCTGTGTATCAAAAGTTTTTGAATCAGTTCTTAACGGAAAAATTTTAAAGCATCTTTCCTGTCACAACCTTCTTTCTGATCGTCAGTACGGGTTCCGTCAGGGACGCTCCACTGGCGATCTTCTCACCTACCTTTCAGACTCCTGGTCATCCTCCTTTTGGGACTTTGGTGAAAGCTTTGCCATTGCACTTGACATCTCTAAGGCTTTCGATCAAGTCTGGCATAAATCTCTGATTTCCAAACTGCCCTCTTACGGTTTCTATCCTTCTATCTGTGCCTTCATCTCTAGCTTCCTTTCTGGTCGTTCTATAGCTGCTGTTGTAGACGGCCATCGTTCTTCTCCTAGACCTATCAACAGTGGTGTTCCTCAGGGCTCTGTCCTATCACCAACTCTCTTTCTTTTATTCATCAATGACCTTCTAAGCTGTACATCTAACCCTATCCACTCATATGCTGATGATTCCATCCTTCACCTTTCCATTTGATTTTCGCAATGTCCATCTCAGCAGTTACTTCAGCAAACAAGGGATGAGGCTATGGCACACCTAATGTCTGACTTGGCTCATATCTCTGATTGGGGTAAAAATAATCTTGTTTTTTTTAATGCATCAAAAACTCAGTTCTTACACTTATCAACCCGACACAATCTTCCTCAGGATTACCCACTAATGTTTAATAATGTCCAGCTCAGTCCTGCATCATCCTTGAACATGCTTGGGGTTTCATTCTCTCGGGATTTGTCTTGGAAAGAACATATTACATCTCTTGTGAAATCTGCTTCCAAGAGATTAGGTGTGCTGGACCGACTCCGTGCTTTCTTTACCCCTGCACAGATGTTGACCTTGTACACGGGTTTTATTCGCCCGTGTATGGAGTACAACTCTCATGTGTGGGGAGGCTCGCCACATGCGGTTCTTCTCAATAGGGTGGAGTCAAAGGCTTTTCATCTCATTAACTCTCCTCCTCTTACTGATTCCCTTCAACCTTTGTCTCTTCGCCGCACTGTTGCTTCTTTATCTCTCTGCTATCGCTACTTCAGTGGTCACTGTTCCTCTGAACTGTCTGCTTGCATCCCTCCACCTCTCTGACGGGCACGTAGTACCCGTCTAGCAACAAACTCTCATCCCTTTTCTGTCCAATTCTCTAATGCAAGATTTAACCGTTACTCCCAGTCTTTCATTTATGCAACTGGTCAACTCTGGAACTGTCTCCCTCTGTCTGTATTCCCAACTTCCTATGATCTCCAATCTTTCAAACGCAGTGTGTCCAGGCATCTCGAAATGAATGGATCTTGAATTTGGCTCTCTTTTGTATTGTTTTTACTTTTTCTTGGAAGGAACAGTATGTGGGCCCATGGCCATTGGTTCCTTCTTCCTTGCATAAAAAAAAAAAGTATAGTTAGTGGTGAGAAGCATATCAGTAGATAGATTCTATATCTTGCATACTCTGACCTTATGACATGTGTGAAACTGACAAGGAATTTCATGCTAATGCGGAAAAGAGAATAATTTCTGTATTCATACAATATGCAGGTGCATTCCATGTCTGCCCATGTCTATCTCATCTGTGAACTACTTGTGTGTACATGCACTCTCTTTATCCCTTGAGGTGTAGGGGCCTGAGGCTTGGCTACTGTACAGTCCAGCACCACGAACTCTCAGTGACGGCCACAAGCCGCACGAGGGAGGAGACGGCCGCAAGCCGCTCTACCTTTCGTGTCCTAGGGGACTTTGCGATGGCCACAAGCCACGCCGGGGAGGGAATGGCTACATGCTGCCCCTTTCCCCCTACCCCAGTACCTTCCTTCCCCACCTGAGGATTTCCGAGGCTTGCTGGAGTCTGCCTGTGGCAGCTCGGGTATCCCCGCCCCTTCTCCAAATAGGGACACCCTCCCGCTGGAACAACACCTGGAGGAGACCTGGCAAGGCCCCCTGGTATCTGGGGTCATAGCTCTCCAGCCCACCTCTCAGCAGTCCCGGCCTCTGACGGGCTCTTCACCACCGAGCTGCTGCAGTTCACCTCTGACAGAGGCTCAGCAGAGGAGAGACCATAGCCCCCGGACCAGCCGAGGCGTCCCCAGGACCCCGGGGCGTGACCTTCCAAGCCCCACCCGACAACCTCCTGCCCATCAGAGTGGGTGCCAACAGGTGCTCCTACTCTCTCTGTTTGGGCCCAGCCCCTAGGCCTGATCCCCCAGGCCCCTCAGGAAGGGCGCCCATGTCACACCACCCTCAGACCACTCCCAGACAACCCAGTTACGGCCCGGCCTCCTAATGAGGCCCCAGACGAACACCAGCAGTCCGGCCTCCTGACGAAGGCCCCTCCAGACGCCCCGATGACCGGCAGCCTCCTGACGCAGGCCGCCACCCCTGGGCCCTCCACTACTGCCAGGCCTCACCCTACAGCAAGCCTCGGCTATGTCCACCTGTCCCAGAGTCCTCCGGCCCTGTCCTATTTGTGTACTTATTATTTCCTTGTCAAATGTGCCACTGTCTGTAATTGCCTCAGTGTGTAATATAAGGTAATATACTTGTAAGGTTTGTTGCCCTGAGTTTTTATGTCAGGTTCCCTCTAGTTGCCTTAAGATACCCAACCCGGTCTAGAAAGAGGACCCCGCTCTAGGCTCCGTATCTAAGGGACGAGAAGTTGTGCCTTTCGCACGCAGCATAACACTCTCCATATGGCCAAACCACCTCAATGTGTTTCTCCTAACCTTTTCTATCACATCCATATCCACACCACAATGCTCCTTCACATCCTCATTTGTCAGTCTGTCTCTCCATGTGACTGCACTTGCTCCTGTCAAATAACTCATTTCCACTGCTCTCACTCTTGATTTCTGTCCCTCCAACAAGGTCCAAGCTTCACTTCCATATGTTAGAGTTGGTATCACAATACTGTCATGTAGTAACTTTTTCATTTCCATGCTCACTTCCCTGTTTCTTATCACTGCTTTCAAGGAACCAGCAACCCTTCTTCCTCCATACTTCCATCCATACTCATTACACTACTCAAGTACTTAAATGCGCTCACACATTACAGTATATGATAAAAAAAAACTTCAGTCACTTCCCGGGGATTAATTGTATACAAGGCTATTAATCATTTACCATTTTATCCTCAGAGGCCAGATGAACCATCAAGTGACACAGCTTCCCTGGTCTCCATAACACGGCCTCAACAGCATCCAGATGGAGGAGCGACCACTGCAGACAGCCTGAGTGACACTGAGTCCCTCTCCACCACATCCCTTCTCCGCCACCAGTCTAACTCTTCCTCTCCATCTTCATCTGTCTCTTCTGTAAAGGACCTCAAGTCTGATATATACCATCAGGTGAGTTTATGCCCTGCAAACCAGGTGACATCCATTTTAGTCTATTCATGTTACCACCTCAGTGGCTGAGTGGTTAGCATCACTGACTGCGAAATTGATGGTGTCAGCATCAAGGTCCAAATCCTAATGAGGGCAGCTGGTGTCACTAGACTTGGGTGTCCATCCACTTTAATGTGTTGGTAGGTAAAATGAATACCCATGGTAACACCGAGAGGAGGTAACTGTGCCAACCTGGATGATGCAGTGGTCATGTATCCCTGGATATTGAGTTTGTAGCCTACCATAGGCTCAAAGACCAGTGTTACCACCAGACTTTGTTGGCATGTGAATGATGGCAGCACTTGATAAGTCATGATCGTAGGCCATTTCCCTGCTCAGTTCCCTGTCCCAGAGGTCTCTATGAAGGACCATAATCCATATTTTCCTTAGTTTTCCTCTGGTCATATCAGCTGCTCAACCTTATAGCTGTAGCCATCTTCATTTTTTTTTCTGTACATTTATACATAGCCAGATACCTTAACCCTGAAGGAGGTGGCCAGGAAATTAATTTCCATGTCACCCTGTCCCCCATAATCAAGCAGCCTTCTCTCCAGTTCACACCACATTCACTAATAGACTACAGGCAAGTCCCAGCTAACAAGCAGCCGCTTAACGAGAATTCGCAAATACGAGCACGTAAAATTCGCAAATACAAGCACGTAAAATCCCCCCAAATCCCAGCTTACGAGAATCAATACGAGAGTCGCGCGCCGCAGCTTTCCGCCGTGTTTACCTAGCGCGCTAGGTAAACACGGCTGACAACTGCAGTGCCGCGAGCTAAGAAACGAGTTGCACGCTAGCTCTGCGAGCACTTCCCACCTTATCTTTGTAAACTTTCTTCCAGCCAAGTTTGCTCAGTCAAGGTCGGTCTTGAAGCGTGCTTTTTTTCTGCGCCCAGGGTTGTGCCCAGGATTACTGTATCACCATGTCTTCTAAGCATTCCATTGCAATCCCTAATGCTCCCAGTGCTAAGCGTGCTCGGCTTTCTATCTCTGTCACCTAGAAGCTAGAGATAATTAGGAAGCACGACAGTGGTGTGCACGTAGCGGAGCTTTGCTCTACCTACAAGCTCCCGTCCTCGACCATGTGCACCATCCAGAAACTGATTGATTTGGCTGCTTCATCCTGTGTGCCTCTGAGTGCTACCCAGACCCATGCCTGTGACTGTGTGATGGAGAAAATGGAGAGGCTGTTGTGAGTCTGGGTGGAGGACCAGAGCCAGGCCTGCATGCCACTCTCTAAGGCCCTGATTCAAGCCAAAGCAGTGAAAGTGTGGGAAAGATGCAAGAATAAGTATGATGTGTGTGTTGTAGGTAGTGCAGGTAGTGCGAGTACGGGTGATGTGACGAGTGACTGCGGCGCGTCAAGTGCTGACCCTAGTGGTGGTGTTAGCTCTGGGGGAGTGGCAAATGATATGCTGGATGCAGACCCTGTTGTTGACTGGGCTATGAATTTCAAGACAGGGATGGTGAAGCTGCTGTTGGGGTACGAGGAGCTGCTCCGTCAGTAGAAGGCAAAAGCAACCCAGACCACCATTAATAGTTTCTTCAGGAAGAAACCTTGCCCCTTGACTAGCACATCAATGTTGGATCCAGGACCCAGTATGAGCAAGGCAGTTCCCAGGACTCTGTTCAACTCCCCTACAGCTCCTTCCTGCAAGCCTTCAGCACGCCGCATCCCACAGCCACCAGCACCCTCATCACCGTCGCCACCTCAAGAGGAAGAGGAAGATTTCCATTGATTCGAGAGCCTCCTTTCGTCTTTGTCATTGGAGGCAGAGGTGGAGGAGTTGGGCCTTTGATTCTCCTAGCAGCCTCCCACCACTGCACCCTCTTAGGCCTCGGAGAGAGAAAATGAGCCAGCTGAGCAGTGGTGGAGCACAGCTGGCAAATGTCACAGAAGACACTCAGACCCAGGTAAGACATCCAGTTGCTTGTTGAATATATTTTTCTTCCATTTTCTAATGCTGTTTTTTGTATTTCAAGTGTATTAAACCTTTATTCCTGCTTAAAACTGTCTGTCACAGTGATTGGTGGTCGGTGGAGGTTGCTTGGCTTGTTCTCCACCCCATCCCTATTTTACCTATAAATTATGTTATTCTGCTTATATTATTGCTGTTTTTATATTTCAGGTATATTACCCTCTTGTATGAATCCCTTATTCCTGCTTAAAATGATCAGAAAGTCAGTTTTGGCAGTTTGGGGGGAGTTTGCTCAAAGGCCTTGCTCCCTATTTTTCAAAATAAGTTCTTCACTTCGTTTAACGAGAATTCAGCTAACAAGCAAAATGCTTGCTCCCAGTTAGCTCATAAGTTTGGGACCCACCTGTGTACATCTCTGTCCCATCCCTCCACTGCATTCTCAGCCTTTCTTTCCCCCCCTCCTCTGTTTCACTTACATACATTCTCCTAGTCAGCCTCTCATTTTCCATTCTCCGTACTTAATCAAACTATCTCAAGGTCCTTCCCTTAACACCTTCCAGCACACCCACATGAACACTGCAACACTCGCAAACTTCCTCATGTAACAGTCTGTCTCTACCCAATTCCACCTGGAGAAAACAACTAATACTGTACCTATTCTTATCCTCAGATTGAACTTCGCCGTTCCAACTCCATATCCTCCCGCCAGCTTCCTGTCATTGATGTGCGACCAATCGAGTTCTGGTCAGGGGTTCGAGGGGAGGGCGTCCAACCCCGCCTCTCAGGACCTGTGAGATCCCCTGTGACGCCTCGCTTTTTCCGTTGGTCAGACTCAAAGGCCCCAGACTACGAAGCTCTGACAAAGGTGAACCACTGGGTTTAGATTCAATAGTTCTCCATGTATCATTCAATTCTTTATTGCCCCATTGACAGTGTGCAGGCCAGGTGCTAGGCCAGATACCTAGGGTGAGAGTGAAGTTACTTTCCCTTCACTTTTCTTCACATAAACCGGGTAAACCCTCACCTTTTGTGGTATTTGACTTTTCCAATGCCTTCTTCTCCCCCCCTCCCCAGTGAGTAAACCATTACAAAATGCACCAGTTTAATGTGTATTTTGACATAATTTAACAGTCTGTTGTTGAATAATCTCAAAATATATTTTAAACAAGTAGATCCTAATGTGTGGTGATTCTTTAGGGCATTACGAAGTTTTTTGGGCCATTAATTAGTTGAATTATGACAGTGGGAGCCACGATGTGGAAATTTATTTCGCACAGGTGTCCATATAACATAACCACCATGAAAGAAGAGGACTTTCGGTATAGATAGCTAAAGGTGACATCACAGTGGGACATAAGTGGCTAACATGCGAGCCAGTTTTGTGAACCACTAGCCAAACTGACCCACAATGAACAAGATTTTGCTTGCGAGTCGAAATGGATAACAGTTTTCTCTCACAGCTTGGTGGGATTAGAACTCAAATGAACCTATATAAATTTTTTAACTGGTGAGAAAATATTCTGTTATCATAGAAGGAAACGTTAACTAAAATTATGTAAGTGCAATTTAATTCTTGTAGTTTTTATTCACTTCAATTTTTTTCTTGTGACATTAAATCAGTATTTGGACACTCTGGTTCTGCTTTGTTTCCAAACAGCAAGTGGAAATCAGACTCTGATCAGTATTCAGTATGGATCCTGCAGCAAGGAAAACTCTAGTAGACTGCTTTGTGGCTCTGAAGTTGCTAAAGTAAGTGAGGCAGTTGCCGAAGCTGAGGAAAAGGGAGTGGGTATGATGTGGTGGTTTGTTTACAGATGACTATGAGGCGTAAAGGCAGACGACACTGTTAGCCGTTTCGGCTTGCAAAAACACAAGTGTGACGGGCACTCGACTTGGTTAGCCATTTCGCCTCACGAAAGCTGCTCACATATTAGCCACTCCTGGTCTAGTGTGACGCTGCCTTAAGGATGAGATGCTAGAAAACCACCTAAGTCGATGGGAATACTGACCAAAATGTTCTCCATCTCCAGATACGGCCACACCTTTATACTTCCACCTCATCTTCCCTTGAGGATGGACCAGATGATGATGCACTGGGACGAATTCACTTCTCACTGCACTATGATGCTGCTGCTTCCATTCTCTTAGTTAAGGTAAAATACATTCTCTCAGTTATCCCATCAAATGTGCAGGCATGAATGGAGGGCTGGGGCATGAGACATTTAACCCCTTCTTCCCCTTACAGTATTTTCAGAAGAGCAATGGTTACTTATAGTATAATAAAAGAACAATGTTTTATACCTAAATGTATACAGTAAATATCTGGTATAATTGTTATCATAGAATAATTCCATTGATTTTTTAAAAAATTAAGAGAAATTTATCACCGAGCCACCACAAATTCAAACTTGTAGTAACTCTGCCTTGAATCGTCCCCTCTCCCCCTCATTCAAAGTGCTAGATTTGGCCCTGATGCACTGTAGGTGATATACCTGGATAGTTCTGCAGCCTGGTTATAAAAATGTTCCTCTGCTCCTTCCCTTTCCCACAAAAAGAGCATGGTGATCACAGGAGAAGGTGACTTCAGCATGCCTTCCACTGGGTTTATGAACAGATGAGCCAGTGGTCACAACAACAGCAGTAAAGTTTTTTCACTTGAGGTTATTTCATTATTAAGTTGTTTATAAATAAACATCTTTCCTTCACTTACAGTTTCTTGTATTACATTAGGAGGTTGTTTGAAGTCAGAAGTAAGTGTTTTTTGTGCTTTTTATGCCTCAAATGCTTCATGTGATTAAGTGGTTAGAAGGTCCCTATTGGAGTGACGGCCTTGCATAGATTAAAGGACCTCATACTTGCTCAGGCTGGCCTGTCTGGCTGATTGTGCAGGCCACCTGAATGCAGCCTGTATGGGCCCTTAACTAAGAATGACAGCCTTGGCCCCAGCAACCCACACATGCTCAGTTTTGCCTGAACTGACTGGTTTATGCAGGCAACTGGACAGGCTGAGTTTGATCTTAAATGGTAACTGCAGACTTTTCAGTCATGTAATGCCACCAAGGGGAATAGGCTGGTCATCTACCCTCAAATGTACAAGATCATGGTAGCCTAACCCCAGGCCCATATGCAGTACCTTGAAGGGGGTAGTATGGGATTACCCTTGCAATATAATGCATTTACTTGAACTTGACAGAGATCACTAACCTCTTTCAGCTCAGTTGAGGGCCATTTGTTGTCAAATTGGAGGGTTGATTTGAATAGTAAACAAGGACACTCATACTTCTCCTGTAACTATTGCTCATCAAATTCCATGTAATCATAACATGCTATTGAAGTTTTGTGAGTGACCAATTTCCCTCAGATGAAAACAATATTATTAGTTTTACATCTTGATCATGCTTGTCTTTCTTCACTGGTTATCCTTTTTACAGGTGCTAGAGGCCATGGATCTCCCAAGACCTGCATGTAAGGACAGGAATGATTTGGCTCACTCTAACCCATATGTTAAGGTTAGTATAATTGTCTTCATCATCATTATCATTATCATCATCATCATCATCATCATCATCATCATCATCATCATCATCATCCTTGTCTCATTGTTGTCATTATCTTCATCTCTATCTTTATCTTTATGTTCATCACCTTTGCCATCATTGTCATCATATCATCATCATCCTGTCATTGTTATCATTATTATATCATTATCATCATCATCATCATTGTCATCTCTTATCCTTATTATCATGTACATGTTGTACATTGAATATTTCTCATTTCCTGCAGCCTACATCTGATAATACTGCATCCTTTGTGATCCTACCTCCTTGTAATGCAAGTTTTAGATAGTTTTCCTCCCAACTCCCTTTTTACATTCTCTCTCTTTCTCTCTCTCCTCCTCCTCCCTGTGATAGTGGCCTCAAACGAATTGCCCCCAAGTCACTCTGTTCCGTGCCATCAGGTTGCCCTCCCATTGACTCACACCATCCACATTTATACAACTCTCCACCCCATCCCTTCATCACATCCTTGGTCTTCACTCCCCCCCTCTTCCTTTGGCTCACACCACTCATTCACATACCTCTTCATCCAATATCACCACCTCATCCTCAATTTCTCCCTTCTTCTCTCCCTATCCATCTCACATACACTCTTCTGGTCAATCTCTCATTCTCCATTTTCTCCAGCCTTAAGTGATGTTAATTTGTGTGACCTTATCTACAGGTTTCTCTGCTCCCAGACAGCAAGAACTGCCACCAGACAACTGTTAAGAAGAAGACTCAGGACCCTGTCTTTGAAGAGACATTTTCTTTTGAGGTAACTGTAGTACTGTGCCCCTTTCAGTCTGAGGAGTGTCTTTGAGGCTGAATGAAACTGGGTGGTTATACCTAGAATATATGAAAAAGGAAAAAGATCCTCATATTGCAAGCTTTAATGGAAATTGTTTGCACTCATTTAACCAAAAGATTTTTTCCAAGTGAATAAGTGTTCAACTGTAACTAATAAAATGTACAGTGTACAGTTTATGAATATGCAGGCTTCTTGGACCCATCCCACAGATAAAAAGGAAACTAAGTGCATCATATGATTAAGTCACTCTTGAATCTCTTTTGGGGTAGAACCATTCTGCTGACTGCAAAATTTTAAAAAGTGTTAAACCCTTGTTCTATGCATCTCCACCATAACCACTACAACACTACCACCATGGTACCAGCACCACTGCTACTCATACAGTTCCATTCTAACACCATCACTGCCACCACCACCACCACAGCTTTACTACTAATCTGTATCTCCCTTTCCCAGCTTTCATACAGGGAGGCGACGCGACGAACACTTGAGCTGAAGGTAAAAGACTTTGACAAGTTCTCGCGTCACTGTGTGGTGGGAAGGGTTTTGCAGCCTCTCAGTTCCATCAACCTGGCCCGCCCTGCTCGACTGTGGAGGCCTCTAATGCACTGTCCTCAGGTGAATTGATGCTCTGAGCTGTGCAATATACCAGTCATCATTATGAGCAGCCTTCTCTGACATGTGGTGCACTCACTGAGTGACAAACCAACTGGTTTCTTGTAATCTTGCTGACTTTAATACTGGTACTGCATTCTTACTTTATTCTTGCTGACAGCATACTTTGTAGAACATCGTCCTAAGGGATTTGGTTTGCACATTTGACCTTAACAGTCTCTTGTGTATATGGATATACAGTACAGTATATATATATACATATATATA
>JAGKTI010001431.1:29636-44609 GCA_018397915.1 Birgus latro | reverse complement strand
TCATCCATATAATTAAAAGCCACTCTCATGTTGGTCAGTAATCCATAAGTTCCCCCAATAATTTTGTTTATATGCTTTTCTGGTGACAAGTCATCCCGAATAATCACTCCCAAATCTTTCTCATCCTTTCTTTTACTAATCATCTCATTGCCCATTTTATATGTCCAGTGTGGTCTTCTTTCACTTATACCCATTTCTAATACATGACACTTCTTGGCATTAAAGTCCATTTTCCAAGTCTGGCTCCAGCTGTGTATTTTGTCCAAGTCCTCTTGCAGTTCTTTACAACTATCAATACATTTAATATGTTTCATAATTTTAGCATCATCTGCAAACATACTCATGTAACTATTCAAACCCTCTGGCAAATCATTTACATATATCAGAAACATTACTGGGGCCAAGACAGAGCCCTGGGGTACTCCACTAGTCACATTTCTCCATTGTGATACCTTGTCTCTTATTACTGTTCTCATCTGCCTTCCTATCAAATAATCTCCCATCCACTTTAATAGTTTCCCATGCACCCCTCCAGATGTCCTCAACTTCCACAGTAGTCTCTTATAGGGTACCCTGTCAAATGCTTTCTTAAGATCCAGATAGACACAGTCTGCCCATCCCTCTCTCTCCTGTATGACATCTGTTACCCTACTGTAGAAACTTAGTAGGTTAGTAATACATGATCTTCCTTCCCTAAAACCAAACTGTCTTGGTGTTATCACTTCATTTTCTTCTAAATACTTTATCCATCTTTTTCTAATAACTTTCTCACAGATTTTACAAACAATACTAGTAAGTGACACAGGTCTATAATTAAGTGGATCCTCCCTATCTCCTCCCTTAAAGATTGGCACAATACTTGCTCTTTTCCAATCTTTAGGTAACTGTCCCTTTTCAAGCGAGGTTTTAATAATGATATAAACTGGCCACACTAACTGGTCGGCACATTCCTTCAGGATCCATCCAGCCACACCATCTGGTCCCATTGCTTTTCTCACATCCAAATCCTTCATCAGCTGTAGCACCTCATCGATGTCAACTGTAATTTCGGTCATTCTCGTCAGCCTGGGTTCCATTTCAGGCTCCCTAAATTCGTCTTCCAATACATAAACTGACTGTAGCTTGTTGTTCATTATTTCACACAAGTCTTCCTCTCTTTCGTATGTTTCATCTCCATCCCTCAGTGGTATTATACTGTCCTTAAGTTTCATTTTGCCATTTACAAACGTATAAAATAGTTTTGGCTCTTTTTTACAGTTAGATACAATATCTTTTTCGTATTTCCTTTCCTCTTCTCTCCGTATCCTTACATATTCATTTCTAACCTGCTTGTACTCCTCCCAGGCCCTTTCACTATACCTTCTTCTCACTTTCTTCCATGCTTTTTTTCTTGCCTCTTGTGCCATCCTACATCTGTTGTTAAACCATTCTTTCTTCCTTTCCATAGCTGCAGAAAATTTTGGGACATACTTAGTAACTCCTGTTTTATATACTTCTATCAAAAACTCATATTTCTCATCAACATTTGTGATCATATTCATTTTACTCCATTCTACATTTTGGAAAAAGTTTCTCAGGGAAGCAAAGTCTGCCTTCCCATAATTGTATCTATTTTCTGTGTTTTTCATCACTTTCTCCTTCCCTCACTCCTACCACATCCATCTCAGTTACCAGATGATCACTTTTACCAAAGGGGCAATGGTAGGTTATGTTCCTCACATCATTTGGGTCCTTTGTGAATAATAGGTCAAGCCTGGATGGTTCATCAACACCCCTAATTCTTGTGTTTTCTTTGATCAACTGGGTTAACATGTTTTCCATCATCAATTCCATTAATTTATTTCCCCATGATTCTTCATTGTTCCCAGCATCCATACTTTCCCAATCAACTTCTCTACAGTTAAAATCTCCCATTAATATTATTCTATTTCTTCGTTCAATTAACATTTCTAGCCTAATAATGGATTCACTTATTAACTGTTCGTAATCTTCCTTTGTCCATGCCCTAGTTTTGGGGGGCATATAAAAAACTATTACATCCGTTTTTTCTCCATAATTGTCCTCTGTTTCAACTCCCAAAAGTTCAGCCTTAGTATTTTCAATTTCTATATTCTTTACTCTTAGGTCATTATGGGTTAATATCACTATTCCTCCCCCAAATTTGCCTGTGTGTGTGTGTGTGTGTGTGTGTGTGTGTGTAGCCTCCCATCAATTTCCTTCCTTTTCATGAGGCAGGAGGAAGAGGAGTATGGTGAAGTCTTGGTCTCACTCAACTACCTCCCCACTGCTGGACGTCTCAACGTAGACATTATCAAAGCCAAGCAAATTCTTCAGACCAACCTTGTGCGTGGTGCAGGTATAGTTATGCCTTTTTAAGAGTTGTTTCACTTCAAATAAAATCAATCAAATCAAATCAAATCTCAACAAATAATGCCATGCTTGCTTGTAAGGAATCCCCATACTGATGTTTTCTGTGGACTGGAAGTTGAACCACGTCCCAAAACCAGCTGAGAACTTCCCCTATATTGCTGAAATCATATGTGTATACATATGTAGATACATACATACATAAAAATGACACCAAGCTTCCTCTTGAGTAAAATACATATTGAGGTTGGGTATGATACAGCTGATGTTTTCTGTGAACTGGAAGCTAAACCAAATACTAAAACCAGCTAATTTCTTCCTATTATAGCTGCTGTACTACACCTCTCCAGACCCATATGTGGATGTAACACTGACTGCATTAAGAGGAACACCCTCTCATGTCATATTCTACTAATCATTATTTTCTCTCATACTGACCGTTCATACTAAGTGTATCATATCGTACTAACACCAAGCAACCTTACAACCACAGACCATATCATATTGTACTAATGCTAATCTACCTTACTATCACAGACCCATATATGCGTATATCACTTGTGGTGCGAGGACGTCACCTCAAGTCGAAGAAAACTAGCATCAAGAGGAACACCCTCTCCCCTACCTACAGTGAGTCCTTCAGCTTTCATGTCAGTGGGAGTGACCTGAGAGAGACATCCCTGGTCTTGACAGCTTGGGATTGGAATGGTGGTGTTATGAGGGACGAGTTTATTGGTCGAGTTGTACTTGGCCAGCACCCATCAGGTCAGCTTTATCTTGTTACTGTTGTTGCAGTAGTAATAGTAGTTGTTTTTGTTGTTGAGGTCACAAACCCACTGGACTGGTGCTGCATGCGTAGGATGAAAATGATGGTGTTATGAGGGACGAGTTTATTTGTTGGAAGGACACAAGTCAAGAGTGAGGACAGTGGAAAAGAGATAACTGAGAGGAGCATGTGGAGTTACATAGAGAGACAGACTGACAAATAAGGAAATGAAGGAGCGTTGTGGTGTGGATGTGGATATGATAGAAAGCGTTAGGAGAGATACACTGAGGTGGTTTGGCCATGTGGAGAGGATGGAGAGCAAGAGACTAATGAGGAGAATGAAAATGAGGGAGAGGGAAGGGGAGGCCTAGGATGAGATGGAAGAATGGAGTGGAGAGGTATAAGCCAGAGAGAGAGGGGGGGGGTGAGCTGGGAGCAAGGCAGTGAAATGGCTGGCAACCAGGTGGCATGGAGGCAATTTCTTTGTGGATTAAGGTGTCTGGCAATAGATAGATAGATAGATAGTTTATTTGTAAAGTTGTACTTAGTCAACACATCAGGCTAGTTTTATACACTGCCGTGTGTTTATAGTGTGTCTTTCTTCACTGGTCTTTACTACCTGGGACTGGAATAATGGTGGTGTTAGTGATGAGTTTATTGGTTTTTAATCATGGGTCAGCAACCAAAAGGTTGGTTTTATTATGTCTCATTGTGTGTGATATTTTGTGGTTCATTTTTTTTCATTTATAAAGGTTTCCACATTCTTGCATGCATCAGCCTTGGTCAGCAAATGGTGGCTGTCCATGCTACTTGATCTCTGGCAGCCTCCCTATTCAGTCCTTTATCCCTGAGGTCACACTCAGTGACCTTGTCCCCGGTCTTTTTTTCGGTCTACCTCTCGCAACCCTACCTCTAACATTAATGCTCACTTTCTATACCCAGTTGTCATCCCTTATCCTATCTACATGCCCAGATCATCTCAGTCTACCTCTTCTCATCACAGCATCAATACACTCCAGTCCCATCCAACCTCTTAAGTTTCCCATTGTAAACCCAGCCCCCCCCCAGGCCTCGCATTCAACGATGTGCAGCACATCCACCTAATCATTGACATCCTGTATGTTTGAGCCTGTGATTATCTTCTTTACTGCCCAGGTCTCACTACCATACAGCATTACACTCCTAACACATGAACACATACAAAGATCCCTTAGCCCAGAGGGAGAGCCCTCTCACTGTCAGAAAAGGTAACAGCTCCCTGAACCTCTTCCAACCACACCTCACTCTAACCACAGAGCTAGCTCCAGCCTCACCTCCAGCACATAATGTCTCCCAAATTACAAAACTCTTCCACACACTCGAGAGACTCACCAGCAGAGTCAGTTCTTTCATGCCTGACAATCCACATGTTCTACCAGGCACACTGCACACATGAAGTCAGTATCATCTCACAGTCTACCTCTAGTACCACTACATTTCTTATGCACCCCTTTTATCACAAATCTTGCGCAAGATGGACTTACTTCCCACGTCCTTGTGGCAAACTGCTCATGGCCACTCTCCCTCTTCTTTGGCAGTATTGCCACCAACCCTAGATGCCATCAACTTTGTTTTATCTGAAGTTTCTCTCAAACTCTTGTGTCCCATACCAACTCTCAACTTCCTAAATCTTTCCTCTGCCTCCCTTTCATTCTGTTATTAACACCTAATCATTGGTTCATCTCCCATGGTAGTCCATTTCTGAAGTCACATGAGAGGATTTCAAGTACCATGATAAGCAGCAAGGAGCTCAAGACTGACCCTGGATGCACACTAACATTCACAGAAAACTCGTCACTCAAATCTCCATTGACTCTCACTTGGGTGCGAGCACCCACACACATAGCCATAACTACTCTAACCACCCATTCCTCAATCCCAAGCTTTTTCATTGCCCACTTCACCACCTCCTTAGGGATGCTGTCAGAGGTCTTCTCCAAATCAACAGAAACAAAGTACGGATTCCTTTTTCCTTTTCTTTCCTATATATTTTTCCTGAAGCTGTCGAACAATGAATATGGCATCAGTGGTCCCTTTGCCTAGCATAAACCCAAACTGCATTTCACCAATATTCACCTTTTCTCAAAGCATACCTTCTAGAACTCATTATTTGGTATAAAAGCCTTATGCCTCTATAATTTTCTCTTTCCAGTGCTTCACCCTTCCTCTTGTACAGTTTACAATCATATGCTTCAGCCAGTCATCTGGGACTTTCGTTTTGTTTCGTTTTTGAAGGCTCCAACATGCTTGCATGTGTCGGCCTTGGTCACCTAATGGCAGCTCTCCATGCTGCTCGATCTTTGGCAGCCTCCCAGTTCAATCCCTTAACCCTGAGGTCACACTTAATGACCTTGTCCCATGTCTTTCTCAGTCTACCCCTCCCAACCCCTCCCCCAATATTAACACTTCTCACCCTCTGCACCCAATTATCATCCCCCATCCTTTCCACATGTCCAGACCACCTCAGCATACCTCTCCTTATCACAACACCAACCTACTCATATATAATTGTATTTATCATGTCAGTAACTAACCCCATTCTATGTCTCCTGAGGCCTTCAGCATTTCAGCAGTCAATCCAGAACACTTGCTGCCTTTCCAATCTGCATCCTGCTTAATGCCCTGCTCACAGCAGCAGCATCAGTCAAAGGCCAAAGGGCCAAACACTGGAGCTGCTAACTCCAAATTTTTGCTGTTCCAGTCAAACTCCTCATTCAGCATCTGATTATAATGCTGTCTCCAGGCATTTTTAATATCCCCACTGTTCAGCACTCCCTTTTCTTTCATCATTCGTCACACACAGCTCACCTGTGATATCCCCGTTTTCCCTCTTCATCTGATTTGCCACCTTTAATATCATATTCTTCCTTTCCACGCTATTTAGGTTATCCACTTAAAGTCTCTGAGACTCAGATTTTGCCCTGCACACCTCTTTTTTCTCCTAGGTACATAAACCCTCTTTTTCATCACCCTACTCCTTAAGCACCATGCCGCTTATCAATAACTTGTGTTGCTGCACATACTTCTCGCTCCCTATAACTTGAACATCCCTCACCAACCTCCTATCACCCCTCCTGACCAGGAAATAGTCTGTCTGGCAACTGTTTCCACTAGACCCATGTGTAATCAGCCTACTCTCTCTTTTTCTAAAACATGTGTTGCACACACTCATGTTCATTGCCTCTCCAATTTAGAGTATCTTTTCCCCTTCTTCATATCTCGTACCATATACGCATCCCCCATGTACAGTTTTGTATCCTTGAGCTGCTTCACCTACATGATCATTTAAGTCCCTTCCCAAAACTACAATCTCATCATCCCCCATACCACTTACCATACGTATTTCGTCATCGCAGAATCTATCTTTTTCTACATCATCCAACCCAGCCTGTGGAGCATACACTTCTATCTATCTATCTATAGGCTGACGCCCTAATCCTGCAAAGGGTGGCTGTGAACAAAATGCCTCCAAGTTGCTCTGTCACTCACCATTTGCCTACCCTCCCCCCAGCTCACTCCCCTCTCCCTCATATACCTCTCAACTCCATCCTCCACCTCATCCTCGGCCATCCCTCCATCTCCTTCCCTCCACCCCACCTACATACACCCTCTTAGTCAGTCTTTCATTCTCCATTCTCTCCACATGTCCAAACCACCTCAGTGTATTTCTCCTAATCTTCTAAACCACATCCACATCCACCCCACATCGTTCCTTCACTTCTTCATTCGTCAACCTGTTCCTCCATGTCACTCCACATGCTCCTCTCAACTCATTTCCACTGCTCTCACTCTTGACTTGTTACCCTCTAGCAAGGTCCATGCCTCGCTTTCATACATCAGGGTAGGGATCACGATACTTTCATGCAGAGACTTCTTGACTTCCATACTCACCTCCCTATTTCTCACCATTGCTTTCAATGAACCAACAGCCTTTCTTCCCTGCTGTACCCTTTCAAGCATTTCATCCCCAAAACTTCCATCCTTACTCATCACACTGCCCAAGTACTTGAATGTACTCACATTCTCCATATCCTCAACATCCAACCTCACTGTGCATTCTGTGACTTCATACCTCTCAAACACCATAACTTTACTCTTGTTCACATTGACTTTCAGATTCCTCTTCTTACACACTGTCCCAAATTCATTCACCAAACCTTGCAACTCCCTTTCATCTTCACTCAACAATACTGTATCATCAGCAAACAACAACACCAGAATCTTCCACATCTCGCCCTCATTCATTAGAGCCACCCCCGCATCCACTGCCCTACCTTGCACCTCCTTTGCAACCCCATCCATGTATACTGTATATTAAACAGTCCTGGAGACATCACACAACCCTGTTTCAGTCCCACTTTCAGATCAAAGAACTCACTTAGCTCACCATCCACTCGCACAGTAGCCCTAGCTCCTTCGTACATGCTCTTCAAAGCACTCAGCAGTTTCCCCTCCACTCCATATATTCTTAATACCTTCCACATACCTTGCCTATCTATTCTGTCATAAGCTTTCTCCAAGTCCATGAAGGCAGCATACACCTTCTTTCCCTTCTCTAGATACTTCTTCGCTAAACATCTTTGAACAAATATCTGATCTACTCATCCTTTTCCCTTCCTAAATCCCCCTTGTTCTTCTCCAACTAACTCCTCTGTTATATGCCTAACCCTATCAATAAGTATTCTACCATATATCTTTCCAGTCACACTAAGAAGGCAAATACCCCTATGGTTATGACATACTTCTCTCTCCCCTTGTCCTTTACATAAAGGAACAATTATACCTGATTTCCAGTCCTCTGGAATCCTTCCCTCTTCCCAAGCCAGTCTACACAACTTCCATATCCATTCCACAGCAATCTCACCCCCATACTTCAGCATTTCACCACACACTCCATCAATTCCTGGGGCCTTTCCCATCTTGATCTTCGATGCTTCCACTACTTCCACCCTACTGATCTCTTCCTCCCTCCTCTCACCTCTTCTTCTCCCAGCCATTCGCCAACCACTTATACTTGCTCTGCTCTCACTCTCTACATTCAACAAATCCTCAAAGTGCTCCTTCCATCTCCTCAATTTCTCTCTCTTCTCCACCAGCAATCTATTATTCCCATCTTTCACTCCTCTACTATATCCCCTTTCACACTGTCTTACTTTCTTTACCTCCTTCCAAAACAATTTCTTACTCTTCCTCCATTTTACACTCAGATTCCTCCCAAACTCCTCATCCACTTTCTTCTTACTCTCCTTCACCAATCTCTTTACCTCTCTTCTCCACCTCACATATACCTCTCTCATTTCTCTCTCATCTTCTCCCCTACCTCTGCTCGCTAGCCATTCACTATATGCCTTCTTCTCTTGTTCTACAGCTCGTTTCACCTCATCATTCCACCATGCTGTCCCTTGCACACCCCTGCATCTCCTCCTGACTCCACAAACCTCCTCACATGCTGCGCCTGTCTCGTCCGTGAAAATCTTACATACATCTTCCACCCCTTCCATCTGCTCTAACTCATACCTTCCCAATCTTTCTTCCACTATTCTCTTATACTCTGCCATTTTCTCACTGTCTTGTAATTTCTCCACTCTTCTCACAGGAGCTGTTTCCTCCTGTCTTCCCCTTGGTCTCTTCACCCACTTTCTTTGCAGCCTCATCTTGGCCATCACTAAGTGATGGTCAGAGATTCCACTCCCCCACCCTCTCCACACTCTTGCATCCAACACTTGTCTTCTCATTCACTCATCCACACACACGTAATCTATCATTGCCTTCCGTTCTACAAGTTCACCATCTTCTTGTGCCGAAACTAGGTGTTGGCTATTGCCAACCCCTTACCAGCACAGATGTCCACCAAAGCACTACCATTCCCATCCACCTCAGCTGGCACACCCCACTGACCAACCACTCCATCCATTTGTACATTCCCAACTTTGCCATTCATGTCTCAGTCAAAAACACTCTCTCGCTTCTCTCAAACTTGTCCATACATGCTTCTACACTTGCCCAAAACTCATCTTTCACTCTTGCCACTCGGTCCTCTGTCAGCACATACTCACATACAATCGCCCAAGCTTGTATACCTACTTTCGTCCTCACCCATACAATCCTTGCACCCACTGTTCCATACTCTCTTATATTCTCCTTCCACTTCTTGCATATCATCAGACATACTTAATAAAAATAAAAATGTGACCCTACCAAACAAAATTTTCACTACTGTTATTGTTTTGCTCACTCTCATTACATTCTTAATATATTCCACCCATTTCTCCTTAGTCAGCACACCTGCACCACCGTATTCATCTGCCCTTCTCTGCCAAAATATCTTGTACCAACAAACCCTCCCTGCAATCATTCTGGCTGATCCTCTCCTGTTTGTTTGGAGTTGGTTTTTTATTTTTGTTTTAAGGGCAGGAAGGAAGGCAATGTGAAGAGCAGGCAGGCAGACTGGGAGGTAGGGAGACAGAGAAAGAGGCTGGTGAGCAGTGATATAAGGAAACTGGCAGGGATGCAGGTAGGTGAGCTGGGAGGTAGTGGGTAGATGAAAGAAACACATAGGCAGGCAGGAAAGAACGAAGTGTGGTAGACACAGATGGTGGTAAGGGGGAAAGCAGTGAGGGACGTAGGCAGGCATTGTGATAAGTAGGCAGGTAGGTGAGCAGGGAGAGAGGTAGGGAGATAAAAGAAGCAGATCAGCAGGTGGGAAGGAACATTAAGGACTGTGATTAATTTCTACAATAAAGAAGGTTTATCTGCTGTTTATTGTCAGGAATTATATACAATAGTTTTGACAGTATGAGTATGTGCTCATCAGGATAAAAATAAGGATCAGGTTGTAAGAATAAAAGAACAAATATAAGAGTCTCAAGGAAAAGAGAAAAATGAATATACTGTAATGGGTATACTGTAAGCATAGAGGAATCAACACAGTGATTACAGGGATAAAACAGAGCTGGATGTGTGGTGTGTTATAAGGATAAAGCAGAGTTTGATGAATGGTGTGTTAAAACAGAGCTGGATATGTGGTATGTTATAAGGATAGAACAGAGTTGGATGTGAGGTATGTTATACTGCTTTTACTTAACCTGGCCAAAAATTGCAATCACTCCATTGTGAATACTTAGTCTTAAAAATAGATTAAGACTAAATAGTATGACAGTCATGAAGAAGCTCTATGGAGAGGTAGTAGGGCTGTAGCTTTGTCTGTTTCTGCCACTGAGCAATGAGAATTAAGCTGCAAAATGCAAAAATTTAAGCCAAGATAGTGAAATAGCTATACTAGTTTCTGTTGTGTATGTTGCAGGTCCACACGAAATGACGCACTGGAGCAATATGATGGGATCGCAGAGACATGCAGTGGCCCAATGGCACTCCCTCCATGCACGCACACACTGTGACCAGGTGTCGTCAGCATCGCGTGCCGTGCCTTGAGGTGGCAAGGCAAGTCACAAGAGCAAACAAGATGGAAATGAGCTACTCCCACAACTTTATTGCTAAGCTGTGGTAGCGTGAATTTAATGAGCTTTAGTTAAGAGGTAGGCATATGTCTCTCTGGTTACTGTAGTTAGTTTTATAACCGGACAGACCTCTAGGTTGCGCGACATGAAATTTAATGAGTTTGATTAGATGATGATGGAGATGATGATGATGATGATGATTTAGTTATGTGGTGGAAATGAGTCTCCTTGGTTATTGTTTTTTTTCCATATAAAATTGGGTCAGTCCAACAACTTGAATACTAAGTCTGAACCACTCCCACATCTATATTAGTAAATTGTAGTTGCTTGAAATTTGATAACCTTTAGTTATGAGAAAGGGATGGTTCTTATTGGTTAATAGTCAAATCAACCCTCCATTCCCACCATGCTTAACAGTCTACTGAAGTGAAAGAGGTTTAGGATCTTTGTCAGGTTAAAGTAAATATCCTATAGTGCTGTATTGGTAATTCTCATTTACAATTGTTTTACTCTGCTACATTGGGTGGTAACCATATAACCACTAGTTGCCCAGTGGTCTCTCTCTCTCTTTCTCTGTCTGGCTCTCTGTCTCACCTTTTTCTTAGGGTTGCACAGATTCAGTGTGAAATGGGTTAGAATGAGCCTCCTTGGTTACTGGTCAAGAAACCTTGACATTTCTGTACTGTTGTTATTTGGATTATTATTATTATTATTGCTGTAGGTGGGGGCACTCACCATCCACTCAATCAGTGTAGTACTGCTTTGGATGTCTGCCCTTTCCTCTCTTCTTTCCTTTCTTTTCTATCTTCTTTCCTTTCTTTTCTATCTTCTTTCATTCTTTCCTCTTCCTTATGTCTATGAGTGACTCTACACTGAGTGACAAGCCAAATGGTTTCCTGTACACCAGGAACCATTAACTATGCTAGGTGGTAACCATATAATCAAATTGTGGCGCCTGGGGGTTTAGTGGGCAGTTGAGGCACTCCAGTTGGATTGAACTGGTGCAGGTTTATATCCAAGGGATGGTTGGGGTTTATTGCTCACATAATGCCCCTCAGGGATGAGTGAGGCTGGTCACTTTCATCTTAAATGTCAAGATCAACTTCCCTAGCCCCGGGCTCCTTTGCTCCTCATGGGGCAACACTGGATTAGATGATGGATGGATGGATTACTATTATTACTGTTTTATTATATTATTACTGTTGCCACCATTTTGTTTCTCATCTAACAGAATGCCATAAAATAATCAGCAAGTCTCCTTGGTTACTATTCAAATCAATTACCTTTCAGTACTATTATTCCTATATTCCTTACACTCTAACTTGTGCTAGTCACAAAGAAGTGCTGTGGAGAGGATGTACAGACAGTTTCTCTCTCTCTCTCTCTCTCTCTCTCTCTCTCTCTCTCTCAATCCATCCATCTATCATCCAATCTGACTTTGCCCCATGAGGAACGTAGGAGCCCAGGGCTAGGCATATTGGTCCAGACATTTAAGATGAGAGTGACCAGCGTCACTCATCCCAGAGTGGCATTATGTGAGCAATAAGCCCCAGCCACCCCTTGGATGTAAACCTTCACCGGCTCAATCCGACTGGAGTGCCGTAATTACCCACTAAACCACCAGGCACCTTAGTTTGGTTATATGGTTACCACCCAGCATAGCAAATGGTTTCTTGGTGTAGAGGAAACCATTTGGCTTATCACTCACTGTATAGTCACCCACAGGCAGAAAGAAAAGGAAACAATGAAGGAAAGAAAGACAGAAGTGGGAAAGTGAGGTCACCTGTTGGCAGAAGGACATGGAAAGAATGAAGTAAAGAAAGACAGAAGGAAGGAAGGAAAGATGGAAGAAGAGGAAAGGGCAGACACCCGAGAGCAGCAGCACCACATCGAGTGAGTGGATGGTGAGATCNCCTTCTATAATGAGATTAATAACAAAATTTTTATGATAGCCACGAGGAAGTGCTATGGAAAGGATGTATTGGCATAATATTGTCTTAAATACTAGGATATGCTAGCCCCAAAGAATTGCTATAGAAAGGATCAAGAGTTGTAATAGTTGAGGTGGGAGTGAGTCTCCTGGGTTACAAGGCAAAAGACCCGTAACCCCTACCAGCTTCGTTGATGGCTTGGTGTAGTCAGATTGCAAGGTGGATTTGACTAGTAACCAAGGAGACTTATTCTTGCCTCACAACTTAGAGTTTGAATTGAAAAGCATATAGTTAATCTATCTATCTAAAGCCAGACACCCTAATCCCGTAAGGGGTGGCCATTTGTCTTTGAGTTAGTTGTTTTATGAGGAGGTGCACTAACCCTCCGCCAACCCACTTGTTGATATGTAGGGTACTCGTGGGTTGGTTATATGGTTACCACCCATCATTGTAAATGGTTTCCCTGCTTACAGGAATATTAGGCTTGTCACTCAATGTTCAGCCACCTGAAAAGGAAAGCTGAGTAATAAAAAGTAACAGGAAAGATGGGAGAAATAAGAAGAGAGGAGGGCAGACACAGAAAAAGAATGATAAAGGTGAAGGAGGAAGTAGACAACAGCACATAAAGTGAATGGATGATGGTTGCCACCACCTACCACAATATATTTAATTCACAGCTCTAATCAGCTTAGTTTTAAAGTTTATTTGGTGGTCTGGTGGCTTTAGGCTGTCTGTTTTGGCTATACTCCCTTAACTTCTTCATGACTAGCATTTTTCTACCTGTGGCTGGTTGTTTTGTGGATTTAGGCTGTTAATTTTGGCTCAGTAGGGGTGGTTGGGGACTGCAATACTCCCTGCACTTCTTCATGACTAGTATTTTTCTACCTATGGCTGGTGGTTTAGTGGGTTTAGTGGGTCAACTGCTGAGAATGGTTCACTTAATATTCCCCTGCACTTTTTCAAGACTAGTTTTTTCCTGCATACATCAGGAAGTCCAGTAGGTTTAGACTGATAATTTAGGCCCAGTTAGGGTTCTGAGGGGTGGTATGGGATTGTAATACTCCCCTGCACTTCTTCATGACTAGTTTTCACATAATTTATGGTCTAGTGGGTTCGGTCTCCCCAACTGTGTTCCACTGAAAGGGCCACATGATCATGCAGTTTTCACATGATGGAATAATGAGTCTCCTTGGTTAGTGTTCAAATATCTTGTTTTTATCTGATAGAACAGGATGATAATTGGCCTCCATGGTTACCCTTTCCATATGTATTGTTTTCACTCAACAGAACTGGTCAAGAAATAGAAATCCTGAGGCACAATGTGGAAAAAAAAGTGCTTTCTCCTGGGTCATGAGTCTCCTTGGGTACTGTTCAGACATATTGTTTTTTATCTGATGGAGCTGGTTTATAATGAGTGTCCTTGGTCACTAGGTGTATATCTGATGTTTTCACCCAATGGAACTGTGCAAGAAGTCAAAGTTATAGGTTTAACATGCAGAGAAAGTGTTTTTATTTCACGAAACTGGGTGATAATAGGTGGGGGACTCTCATCATCCACTCAGTTGATGTAGTGCTGCTTTGGGTGTCTGCTTTTTCCTCTCCTCCATCCTTCCTCTTCTGTCTTTTTTTCCTTCACTCTTTCCTCTTTCTTCTTCCAGCTGGTGACTTTACACTCCCTCTTCTGTCTTTCTTTCCTTCACTCTTTCCTCTTCCTTCTGCCTATGGGTAATTCTACACTGAGTGACAAGCCAAATGGTTTCCTCTACTCCAGGAAATCACTTACAATGCTGAGTGGTAACCATTTAACAAAATTATGGCCCCTGGTGGTTTAGTGGGTAATTAAGGTGCTCCAATCGGACTGAGCCTGTGTAGGTTTATATCCAAGGGATGGTTGGGGTTTATTGCTCATGTAATGCCACTCAGGGATGAGTGAGATTGGTCACTCATCTTAAATGTCAGGATCATCTTGCTTAGCCTCAGGTTCCTACGCTCCTCATGGGGTGACTTAGGATTGGATGATGGGTGGATGGATGGGTGATAATGAGTCTCCTTGGTTACTAGGTGCATATCTATTTTTTTTTTTCCCGGTGGGACTGGGCAAGAAGTGTTATTACTGTGGTATAAAATGGAAGAAAATTGTGAAATTTAAACTATTACTAGCCATTTAAAATAGGAGAAAAATAATATGTGCTTCAATGAAAATAAATGACTTAAATAGACTTTGTTTACACCCAACGTGAACTGGACAAGAGGAAGGGAATTATCGGATTTAAAATGATATAGGCAAGATATTTTTATTTACACCCAAGGGAACTGGACATATGCTCTATTATTTACTAAAGGTAGTAGTGTGTGTGTGTGTGTGTGTGTGTGTGTGAGAGAGAGAGAGAGAGAGAGAGAGAGAGAGAGTGAG
>JAGKTI010001431.1:11008-29605 GCA_018397915.1 Birgus latro | reverse complement strand
TGTGGTGTGTGTGTGTGTGTGTGTGTGTGTGTGTGTGTGTGTGTGTGTGTGTGTGTGTGTGTGTATTTACCTAATTGTATTTACCTAATTGTGATATACAGGAAATGAGCTACGCTCGTGGGGTCCCGTCTCTGTTTCCCAATAAGTCAAATTTAGCTTTAAACTCGTTTAAGTTTTTAGACTAGACGATCTCTTTGTCCAGTCTATTCCACAGGTCTATGCATCTATACGGAAAACTATATTTCTTGATGTCCTTCAAGCAGCGCGGCTTCTTCAGTTTCAGTCCATGTCCTCTTGTTGCTCTCTTATCCCATAAAAACAGATCTTCTCTATCAATTGTATCTACTCCCATCATGGTCCTGAACACTGCAATCATGTCACCCCTCTCTCTCCTTTCCTCTAAAGATGGCAAATCCAGCCTTTCTAGCCTCTCACTATATGACAGATCTGCCAAACTGGGGACCATCTTGGTTGCTGTTCTTTGTATTCTCTCAATCTTGTTTATATCTTTCTTTTTGTGTGGGGACCACACTACTGCCGCATATTCTAACCTGGGGCGGATCATGGCCACTATCAGTTTTTTCATCATCTCTTCATTCATGTAATGGAATGCCACTCTTATGTTGGTCAAGAGTTTATATGTCTCTCTAACTATCTTGTTGATGTGTTTTTCAGGTGACAAACTATCCTGGAACAGCACTCCTAAATCTTTCTCTTCTCTCGCTTTTGTGATTGGTTCATTACCCATCATATAGTTCAGTGATGGTCTCTTGGTGCTTTTACCCATTTCCAATATTTTACATTTTTTTGCGTTGAATTTCATTTCCCACATCCGGCTCCAGTCATGTATCCTATCCAGATCCTCCTGCAGCATTTTACAGTCCTCCTCAACCTTGACCTTCCTCAAGATCTTGGCATCATCAGCAAACAGACTTGTATAACTGTTTACTCCATCTACCATATCATTTATGTAAATCAGGAACATTACTGGTGCCAACACCGAGCCCTGTGGGACACCACTTGTTACTTCTCTCCATCCAGACATCCTGTCCTTTATTACTGTCCTCATTTGTCTGTCTCTCAAAAAGTCTTTCATCCATTCCAGGAGGTTACCCTTCAGTCCTCCTATATGCTCTAGTTTCCACATTAGTCTCTTATGGGGTACCTTGTCAAAGGCCTTCTCCAAATCTAAATATACACAATCCACCCAACCGTCTCTCTCCTGCAGCACATCAATCGCTCTTGAGTAAAAGCTCAACAAGTTGGAAACACATGACCTTCCACTTCTAAATCCAAACTGACTTTCAGTCAAAATATTCATCTCTTCCAGATATTTTATCCACCTATCTTTCAGAACCTTCTCACACAATTTTGCAACCATGCTGGTTAGGGACACTGGTCTATAGTTCAGGGGTTCTTCCTTGTTTCCTCTCTTATAAATTGGTACCACATTTGCTCTCTTCCATTCCCGAGGCACTTTCCCTTCTTCCAGCGAACACACAATTAAACTGTGAATCTTATCTGCCAGTTGGTCTCTGCATTCCTTCAGTACCCAATTTGAAATTCCATCTGGTCCTGGGGCTTTCCTTACATCTTGAGTTTCCAGTAATTTGTACACTTCCTGTACTTCCACTTTTATATCTTTTATCACTACACTCCTAGTCACTCCTTCCCCCTCCACAAACTCCCCTTCATTAGTAAAAACTGATTGGAAACGTTTGTTCATTATTTCAGCTTGCATTGCCGCATCATTATAGACCTCTCCTTCTACTTTCAGTTTGGTGATTCCTTCCTTTTGCTTCAATTTGCCATTAACAAATCTATAAAACAGTTTGGGTTCATCCTTACATTTGTCGATTATACCTTTTTCAAAGTTCCTTTCTTCCTCTCTACGAATTCTTGTATATTCATTTCTAGTTCTTTTATATTCTTCCTTTGTTCTGTTATTACATCTCTTTCTCCATTTGTTCCATGCCATGTTCCTCTCTTTTTTTGCTATAATACACCTTCTATTAAACCACTCCTTTTTCCTGTATTCTTTCCCACTTACTCTTGGAACATATTTATCCACTCCTGAATTATAAAGGTCTAGAAAGATATCCCACTTCCTCTGAATCTCTCTTGTTTTTCTGAATTTTCTCCAATCTGCATTTTCAAAAAATTTACTCAATTCTGTAAAGTTTGCTTTCCCAAAGTTGTATCTTCCCTGCCTATGGAGCTCATCTCTTGGCACCACGTTCCCTATTATCATCTGGAACTCAATGACCACATGATCACTTTTTCCCATAGGACACATATATTTCAAGGATTCAATTACGTCAGGTTCTTTGGTTAGCAGTAAATCTAATCTTGCTGGGGTGTCATCACCTCGGAATCTTGTCTCTTCTTTGACCCACTGCGTCATTACATTATTCATCACAATGTTTAACAATATAGTGCCCCACGAATCTTCGCCACCTCCTGAGTCCCATTCCTCCCAGTTCACCTCTTTACAATTAAAATCACCCATTAGAATTATATTGCTGCTTTTCTCAATCACTTTCTGTAGGTAACTAACCATGTCTGACAACATCTCCTGGTATTCATCATCAGTCCATGCTCTTGTCTTAGGTGGAACATATACTACTGCTATATCTCTCTTACAGTTCTCTCCAGTTTCTAATTTCATGTTTATCACTTCAGCCCTACCCTCTCCCATTTCCACAGAATCTATATTTAGGTTATTCTTCACTGCTATCATCACTCCTCCTCCCATTTTATCTTTTCTGTCTCTTCTCCACAATTTGTATTTGCCATTTCCCATATGGATATCAATATTCTCCCTTAACTTGGTCTCTACAAAGCACATAACATCAGGTTCTTGTACCCTCAAGAAATCGTTGATTTCTAACATTGCCGATATTAATCCATCAACATTAGTGTACGCCACTTTTAAACTTTTTTCGTTATTACTTATACCGTCTTTTCTCCTCCTCTCCGTCGGTACCATTTTCTCAATTTCTGGTCCATAACTCTCCAATAAAACACTGTCTTCTCCTTCTCCGTTCTTTGTTCGTTTTTTGCCTTAGCTTCCTTTACTAACTCCTTTATTTTAGCTCTTTCTTCCTCATTTGCATCTCTCCTTAACCAGACATTTTTGAACCCCTCTTTGTTTGCTAATTTCCATGTCCTATTCATGATTTCATTTACTATTGCCTGGGACTTGAACTTCACCTTCAATGGCCTTGCCCCTCCTTCCTCATACTTACCTAACCTAAACACTTCTTCAATCTCTTCTAGGGCTTCATTGTTACCCTCCATGACTACTGATAATATTTCTTTAACTTTATTCAATTCTTCTCTTTCTCTTTCAGATCTTATCGTGATACGCTTTTCTTTTACCCCTAAAATAATTACACATTTTTTCTTATCTGCTACATCCCTGACTAGAGCTTCTCTACTTTTCAATACCCTAACCACTTCCTTCTCCACCTTTTCCTTGCTTTGTTGTTCAATAATCTCTTTCAAATTTACATTCCCTTCCTCCTGAATTTTCTTCCACCCCTTTTGTTGCTCCTTGATTTCCTTAATATGTTCATCTTGCATCCTTGATTTTGAATCATACTCCTCTAATTTACTTTTCATTCTGTCTCTTTCTTCTTCCAACCTCCTGTTTTCCCTCTTGAGGTGTTCTATTTCATTTGTGGCAGATTCGTTGCTCGTTTTTAATTCCGTGACTTTTCTTTCCTGTTCTGCACTGCGTGTGTAAACTTTTTCCAGNTCAATTCTTCTCTTTCTCTTTCAGATCTTATCGTGATACGCTTTTCTTTTACCCCTAAAATAATTACACATTTTTTCTTATCTGCTACATCCCTGACTAGAGCTTCTCTACTTTTCAATACCCTAACCACTTCCTTCTCCACCTTTTCCTTGCTTTGTTGTTCAATAATCTCTTTCAAATTTACATTCCCTTCCTCCTGAATTTTCTTCCACCCCTTTTGTTGCTCCTTGATTTCCTTAATATGTTCATCTTGCATCCTTGATTTTGAATCATACTCCTCTAATTTACTTTTCATTCTGTCTCTTTCTTCTTCCAACCTCCTGTTTTCCCTCTTGAGGTGTTCTATTTCATTTGTGGCAGATTCGTTGCTCGTTTTTAATTCCGTGACTTCTCTTTCCTGTTCTGCACTGCGTGTGTAAACTTTTTCCAGATCGTTCTTTAAACCTTTGATCTCTCTCTCCTGTTGTAAGGTCCTCTCTTGCAGCTCCCTAATTACTACCCATACCTTCATCAATTCCTGGACATTCTTCTCCGCCGTTTTTTCTACTCCTGCTACTCTTATTTGATACAATTTTGAACTTCCATTTCTCGCATCTTCGTCGGAGAAACCCACAAATTCACTTTCGCCAGACGTAAACAAACCGCCGTCGCTTTCCGCCATGATGCAACCATATGGAAACTTTTCTACACTGTATCTTGCTCTCTTTATCCCAGGGCCCGCTTTTTTTTTAAACTAATGTCTGACGGAACCACCACTCACGCACTCATTTCTATAATCACAATAGGCTGGTTTCCTTTCGCCGCTGATGCCACGATTATTTCCCTGCAGTCCAGGAGGACGTCTGTCCACGTCGGCGACCTGTGTGTGTGTGTGTGTGTGTGGTTTCATCCTTTCATATTCTCTTCCTTCACCTTCTATTAACTCTCTTTCTCTCTCTCTCTCTCTCTCTCTCAGGAAGGACACTTCTGGTCACCCTTTGTTCTGTCATTAAGAATCTGGGTAACATGAAAGTGGAGCATGATGGGACATATTCCTCTGCGAGTGCCTTGTGAGATAGCGAGATAGCTCTAGATATGTAAAAGTGCGACAATGGGTGAATGAGAGTACCTAGACACATAAAAATGAGAGTGGGAGAGTGAGTGAGCAGTAACATCAGGCATAGTGAGAGAGCGAGATAGTACCTAGAGACTTAAAAGTGACAGTGGGAGAGTAAGCGAGTAGTACATCAGGTAAAGTGAGAGTGGGTTAACACCTATGGACATAGAGAGAGAGAGTGTGAAAGAGAGCCAGCACCAACATCAGGTAAAGTGAGAGAGTGAGATAGACTTGAGAGTCAAAGAAGTGAGTGATCTCTTTCACCCACCCATCCTGCCCACCCACACTGCCCCTCCACACCCACCCCACCCACAGTGCCCCTCCACACCCACCCCACCCACACTGCACCAACAATTTTATAATTTTGTGTTTTACACCTGTGTTTTGGTAATTCGAGTGTGTTGGTCAAGGGTTTACTGCATGGGACAGCTCTACGAGGGAGGTTGCTTGCCCGTGGTGGGCCTGCTCAGCCTGACAGACTGCTTTATCAACAACTACAATTATCATCGCTCATCATCATCGCTCATTTTTGAAGGCTCCAACATGCTTGCATGTGTCGGCCTTGGTCACCTAATGGCGGCTCTCCATGCTGCTCGATCTCTGGCAGCCTCCCTATTCAGTCCCTTAACCCTTAAGTCACATTTAATGACCTCATCCCATGTCTTTCTCGGTCTACCCCTCCCCCAATATTAACACCTCTCACCCTCTGTACCCAATTATCCTCCCCCATCCTCTCCACATGTCCAAACCACCCCAGCCTGCCTCTCCTCATCACAACTCCAATACACTCCAGTCCCATCCTACCTCTCAACTCCTCTATCGTAAGCCCAGCCCCCCCAGGCCTTGCACGCAGGGACGCACTGCACATCCACCTAATCATTGTCATTTCTGTACGTTTGAACCTGCGAATATCTTCTTCCTTTACTGCCCAGGTCTCACTACCATACAGCATCACACTCCTAACACATGCTGCATACAAAGACCCCTTAGCACGTAAGGAGAGTCCTCTCAATGTCAGGAGAGGCAACAGCTCCCTGAACTTCTTCCAACCACTTCTCACTCTAGCAACCGAGCTAACTCCAGCCCCACCTCCGGCACCTAACATGTCTCCCAAATAACAAAACTCCTCCACACACTCAAGAGACTCACCTGCAAGTTCAACCCTCTCACGCCTAACAATCTCCTCCTGCTCTCCCCGACACACCGCACACATGAAATCAGCATTATCTCGCAGTCTACCTCTAATACCACTACATCTCTTGTGCACCCACTTATCACAGACACTGCACAAGATGGAATTACTTCCCACACCTTTGTGGCAAACTGCACATGGCCATTCTCCCTCTCCTCTGATTGTACCGCCACCAACCCTAGATATCATCACTTTTGTTTTATCTGCATTTACCCTTAAGCCCTTGTGCTCCATACCATCTCTCCACTTCTTAAATCTTTCCTCAGCCTCCCCTTCATTCTCAGCAATCAGCACCAAATCATCAGCATACAACATCTCCCATGGGAGTCCATCTCTGAAGTCACGTGAGAGGGCTTCAAGCACCATGATAAACAACAAGGGACTCAAAACTGACCCCTGATGCACACCAACATTCACGGGAAACTCATCACTCAAATTATGTCTATATAAAATCTATGTCTATATCAGGTAAGTCTATTTTTGGTTTGTATTTTTTTAGTATATGGTATGTCTGTATTTTAAGCGAGTGTGTGTGTGAGATAAGTATTTCAGATATGTCTGATTTAGTTACGCTTTGGGTATCTTATTTTAGGCATACCTTATGGATTTGTTTTAGTTAGGTAAATTTTTAGTTATGTATGCAAGGTATACAGTAGGCGCGGAAAGTGTTGACGCCATCTTAAAAAAAGAAAACATTCTTGTGGTTAGCAAGGAGAAACAAATAAATTAACATTCACCATTGAATTTAGTATTTACTGGCATTCCCCTTCACCTTTATTATCCTCTTAAGGCGTCTGGGGAGACTGATGGCGTAG
Organism: Birgus latro; assembly: GCA_018397915.1. Taxonomy (NCBI): domain Eukaryota; kingdom Metazoa; phylum Arthropoda; class Malacostraca; order Decapoda; family Coenobitidae; genus Birgus; species Birgus latro. The sequence continues at coordinate 22,742 of JAGKTI010001431.1, read as the reverse complement.
TTTTGCAGAACAGACGGACTAAAACTGCTCCATAGCTGCTTGACTGCAGCCTCAAGTTTAGGCAAAGATGATGTGCCGCTTCATGTGCGCCCATAAATTCTCAATGGGATTGATATCTGGGCTGTTTCCGGGCCAATCTCGAATAAAGAGAACTTCACAGTCTGTTAGCCACTGTTTCACTGACTTTGCAACATGTGCAGGGGCAGAATCTTGCATAAATACTCTTGTCTTGGTTTTATCAAAAGAGTCACTTAAAACATCACATAATAGCTCCAAATAATTGTTCTGGTTCACTTTTTCATTTGCAGGTAGAATTACCAACCTACCAACACCATAATATGTAAAGCAGCCCCAAGCCATGAGTGAGGCTGGGTATTTAACAAACTTGGAAGTGTACTTAGGATCCAGGGGGTCACTGCCTGGTTTGCAGTACACTCGTGATGAAGGGGTACCAGTGACAGTAAATGTTGACTCATCACTCCAAAGCACAGTTTTCCATTGCTCCTCACTCCAGGCAAGATATTTCTTACAAAAATTTACTCTCTTTTTCTTCTGAAGTGCAGTTAGCAGTGGTTTTTTACGAGCACAAAAACTCCTGTAGCCCAGATCGTCATGCAACAGCTGCTGCACACTTCTGACAGACACATCTGCCAGCAACTGTGGGTTCTTTTCTTTTAAATCCCGTGCTGTTAGCCTTGGATCCTTGCTAACTTGCCTTGAGATCAGCTGACGGGTCCTGAAGGTTGTCTTACGAGGTCTCCCAGGCTTGGGAAGTGGAGTGGGAGGAATGGCCTCCCCACTGTCCTTGAACTGCTTCACCAGTCTCTGCACTGTCCTCAGTCTAACACCATCTGATTTGCAATAAATGGGAGTTTGTGGCCAGCTTTGTATAAAGTAATCACTTCCACACGTTTGTCCTTGCTTGTGGTTACTTTAGGCATGATGAGAATGTGGTAGGTAACCAAATAACTGTGTTATTTGAGTCAAAACATGCCCTCGTGGTGCATCACACACAGAGACAATCCTCCTCCTGTGGCTGCCCAAACATTATTGAGCCTGCTCCTGTGGTGCCAAACCTATCAAGCAGGGTTGCCAGCTCCCGTTGAAAAAGCATCAGCTCATTTCGCATCACAGGGGAGGGTAGTATTGAACCTACTTCACTTTACGCGAAAAAGAATGACGTCGGCAAAAAAGCGTCAATACTTTCCGCGCCTACTGTATATTATTTAAGGTACCTGGTATATCATATTAGGCATATCATATTTTATGAAAGATATAAGGTAGGGCAGTAGATGTTGGAGTGGCACTGGTGAGAGAGAGCAGTGTTTGGTAACTCCATGTACTATTGTTTGCAGATGACACTGTGTTGTTAAGACGAAGGGGAGCTGCAAGGCTTGGAAAATGAGTCTGGGAGAGTGTGTAATATATGGAATCTAAAGGCGAATGTAGAAAGTTTGAGTCTACGAGAGAAATGAAAATACTGAATGTACAATGAGGCTGGATGAGGAGGAAATGGCGAATGTGAGTAGTGTGATGAGTAAGGGTGTAGGTTTAGTGGGTGAAGTGCTTGAAAGAGTACAGCAAGGAAGAAAGGTTGCTGGTTCTTTGAAAGCAGTGATAAGAAATAGGGAAGTGAGCATGTACATAGAAATGTCGCTGCATGTAATATTGTGCTAGTGTACCAACTCTAAACATATGGAAGTGAAGCTAGGACCTTGTTGGAGGGACCCAAGTCAAGAATGATAGCAGTGGAAATGAGTTATTTGAGAGAAGCAAGTGGAGTCACATGGAGAGACAGACTGACAAATGAGAATGTGAAGGAGCATTGTGGTGTGGATGTGGATGTGATAGAAAAGGTTAGGAGAAACATGTTGAGGTGGTTTGGCCATATGGAGAGGATGGAGAGTGAGAGACTGACGAGGAGAGTGTATGCAAGTGAGGTGAAGGGGGGGAGAGGGAAGGAGGAGACCAAGGATGAGATAGAGGGACAGAGTGGAGAGGTATACGATAGAGGGGGGTGTGAGCTGGGAGCAGGGCAGTGAAATGGCGGGGGACAGGGCAACATGGAGGCGATTTGTTTGTGACCACCCATTATGGGACTAAGGCATCTGGCGATAGATAGATAGATACTGTAATGCCACCAAGGGAAGTAGGTTGGTCTCCACCCTTAACCCGCCGCATCCCGGCATTACTCCTCCATACAAAACTCATCCTCTCACCTTATACTCCAATCATCTTTTATCTATTCATCATTTTTATCTACTCAGTAAAGAATTAAATATACACTAAAATGTGATACTGATCCCTGGTTTTAATGTATCTTCACTTTCTACCTGTTTATCTCTTGTCAGAATCTTTAATCCTGTAATGGGTGGCCACAAAAAAATTGCTTCCATGTCCCCTTGTCCCCTGCCATTTCACTGTTCTGCTTCCAGCTCACCCCCCACCCCCTCTCTCATATACTTCTGCAATCTTCCACCTCATCCTCAGTCTCATCCTCCCTCTCCCTGAACTCCATATCCCAAAAAAGGGAGGATGTTAGGCTGTTGGAGAAAGTAACTTCTGGTTTCCTATCCAGATGGGACCACAAAAAGAATAATTAAACTAGTCACAATAAGACGCTTACCAGAGAGTGGAGGCAGATGGTTGGTATTACCGTGATTAGGCAGCTGGTTGATATTAATTTGGCAGCTGGTTGGTATTTGGCTTTCTTCTCCTCCTTCCCCCCTCTCTGTCAGCATTTTCTACAGCTGGGTCAACTCAAAAACCTGAATAAAGTGTACACATTAGTCTTTTCCTTCCAAACCTTGATTAATAAAAGTATCTGGCTGGCAGCAAGAACAGTATCACCTGGGGATGGTAAGGTTTAATTGCATGGCAGTAAAAATTTGCAAAATGTCTTTAATAATAATGCAGTACTCCAGTCTGCAATCCACATGCAGTATACATATTAAAAGGACAAAAAAATTTCACCATATGCTGAATTAATCTGCTTTTCAATACAAAGAATTAAAGAAATCAGACCATACATGGCAAGTGGTGAGAAGAGAGGACGGGGGAATGAATGAACGGAAGGCAGTGATTGACTATGTGTGTGTGGATGAAAGGATGAGAAGATGTGTAATGGATGCAAGAGTATATAGAGATTGGGGGAGTGGACTTTCTGACCACCACTTGGTGGTGGCCAGAATCAGAATCCAAACAAGATGGAGGAAGAGAAGAAGGGAAGGACAGGAGGAAGTATTTCTTACAAAGAGGGTAGAAAAGTTACAAGAGGCTGGAATAAAGGCTGAATATAAAAGGGAAGTGGAGGAGCGATTGGGTAAATATAGATTGGAGCAGACGGGGGACGTGGAAGGTGTGTGCAAGATATTCACAGAAGAAATCTGTGCAGCATGTGAGGTGGTGTGTGGGGTGAAGAAAAGATGAAAGGGGGTTCAGGGAACAGCATGGTGGACTGAAGAGGTGAGAGAGGCTGTGGCACAAAAGAAGAAAGCATATAATGAGTGGATGAGGAACAGGGGCGTCGAAGAAGCTGAGAGACGGATGAGAGAGTTATATGTAGAGAGGAGGAGAGAGGTGAAAAGATTAGTAAGAGAGAGTAAGAAGAGAGTGGATGAGGAATATGGAAGGAATTTGAGGGCAAAGTGGAGGGAATGTAAGAAAATGTTCTGGAGGGAGGTAAAGAGAGCTAGACAGGGTGCCAACGAAGTCAGTGGGGGTGTGAAAGAAAAAAATGGTAGATTACTAGTGGAGAAGGGAGAAAAAGTAAGCAGATGTAGAGAACACTTTAATGAACTGTTGAAAAGAATGAAAGTAATGCAAGTATTAGTGGCTGGGGAATGGCGGGGAGGACGGTTGTGCGAAGAGAGGAAGAAATCAATAGGATGGAAGTGGTGAAAGCAATGAAGAAAGTTAAAATGGGGAAAGCCCCAGGAACTGATGGAGTGTGTGGTGAAATGCTGAAGCATGGGGGAGAGATAGTAATAGAATGGATGTGGAAGGTGTGCAGATTGGCGTGGGAGGAGGGTAGAGTCCCGGAGGATTGGAAGTCAGGTATAATTATTCCTCTGTACAAAGGAAAAGGGGAAAAAGCAGTGTGTGGTAATCAGAGGGGCATTTGCCTTCTCAGTGTAATAGGAAAAGTATATGGTAGGATACTTATTGACAGAGTTAGGGAAATAACAGAGGAATTAGTTGGAGAAGAACAGGGAGGTTTTAGGAAGGGAAGAGGTTGTGTAGACCAGATATTCATTCTTAGATCCTTAGTGGAAAAGTTTCTAGAGAAAGGAAAGAAGTTGTATGCAGCCTTCATGGATCTGGAGAAAGCATATGACAGGGTGGATAGTCAAGGATTGTGGAAAGTATTAAGAATATATGGAGAGGATGGGAAGTTGTTGAAGGCAATAAAGAGTATGTTTGAGGGTGCTAAGGCTGCAATGCGTGTAGATGGCAAACTGAGTGAATCTTTCCATTTGAAGGTTGGATTGAAACAAGGATGTGTCATGTCTCCATGGTTGTTCAATCTGTAGATGGATGGGGTTATAAAAGAGATACGAGGTTGGGCAGTGGATGTCGGAGAGGGCAGTGTTTCGAAACTCCCTGTACTATTGTTTGCAGATGATACTGTGTTGTTGAGCGAAGACGAAGGGGAGCTGCAAGGCTTGGTAGATGAGTTTGGGAGAGTGTGTAAGAAACGGAATCTAAAGGTGAATGTAGCGAAGAGCAAAGTGATGGTCTTCGAGAGAAGTGAAGCCAGTGAATGTACAGTGAGACTGGATGAGGAGGATATGGAGAATATGAGTGCATTCAAGTACCTGGGTATGTGATGAGTAAGGATGGAAGTCTGGAGGGTGAAGTACTTGAAAGGGTGCAGCAGGGAAGGAAGGTTGCTTTATGATAAGAAACAGGGAGGTGAGCATGGAAGTGAAAAAGGTGTTACATGACAGTATTGTGATACCAACTCTAACATATGGAAGTGATGCTTGGACCCTGTTGGAAGGACAGAAGTCAAGAGTGAGAGAAGTGGAAATGAGTTATTTGAGAGGAGCATGTGGAGTCACATGAAGAGACAGATTAACAAATGAGGAAATGAAGGAGCATTGTGGTGTGGTTGTGGACGTGATAAGAAGCATTAGGAGAAACATTTGAAGGTGGTTTAGGCATGTGGAGAGGATGGAGAATGAAAGACTGATGAGGAGAGTGTATGTGAGTGAGGTGGAAGGGGCGAGAGGGAGGGGGAGGCCGAGGATGAGATGGAGGGATGGAGTGGAGAGGTATTTGAGAGAGGGGGGTGTGAGTTGGGAGCGGGGTAGTGAAATGGCGGGGGACAGAGCGACATGGAGGCGATTTGTTTGTGGCCACCCCAGGCTGGATTGAGGCGTCTGGCAATAGATAGATAGATAGACCATATCACACTCCAGGGGTTGTTTTTGCTGTTGATCAACCCTGGTCTGTCTAGATAAGCAGACCCATCAACTGCAGGGAAGCAACTGCCCTTTCCATGCACTGAGTCTGGATTCCCTTGCGGCTGACCGCGGGGAACAGTATAAAGGCTGTTCTTCGATGAATGTCGCATTTTCATCTCTCCACTCAGTTAACATGGGCACCAGAGATGGCTCCACCCAGAAGTGTAAAGGTGTTCCTGGGTTACAGGAAACCATCAGGCTTGTCACTCAGTACAGAGTCACCTTAAGTGAAATCAAGAGTACTTTCAAGTCCCGTCCTTCCTCTCAACTCTTCCATCGTAAACTTAGATTCCCCAGGCCTAGCATTCAAGGACACACTAAACATTCTTCTAAACACTGTCATCTGTATGTCTGAGCCAATGAATATCCTCTTCCTTCACTGCACAGGTCTCACTACCATACAGCATTGCACTCGTAACACATGCCCAAGATGAATAAAATTTCCTGACCAACACATATACAACATATCACATTACAAGGTCCAATACTAGACTTATTTTACTTAGCCTAAGGTGCCTTCATGTTGTGGCACCGATATGAGTGAGTGGTGTAGCTGCCCCATTATTTAAATATCTCTCAACAACTTCCCTATCCCCTGCGTGGAAGATGATGGGGAAAAAAATATGTTCAGCCTTGGCTTGTATAAATCCACCAACTGTGAAAATAATAATTAAAAAAAAAGAATGACACAAAAGATAGCTTCACCTGGTGGCACTAATATATAACCTTCCTCAACCCCCTATTTCAAAAAAGGAGGATGGTGGACTGCAGGAGAGAACATCAGCCTGCAGTCCACCAGATCCATATCCAGCTGGGCCTGAAGCCATAACAAGAACAAAGAGGCATCACATTCACATGCTTACCACAATGTACAGGCAGGTGGTGGGGTTAACTTCCATTACAGTTTCAAGTTTGCTGGGGATTCTTTTCTTCTTCTCCTTACCCCCTCTCTAGACAGCTTCTGCAGCTGACGGTCAACTCACACACCTGAAAAATATATTACACATTAGTCCTTTCCTTCTGAGCATTAAGTTTACCTGGTAATAAAAGTATTTGGTGTCATGCAGAACAATATCATATGGGGATAACAAGTTTTCTTTATGCACAGAAGGAACACAAGGCTACAAGCTCACAAGGTTGTTCCCTACAAGAAAAACTAAAAACACAATTACAGAGAGCCAAATTCAAGACCCATTCATTTCAAGATGCCTGGACTCACTGCATTTAAAACACAGAAGATCATAAGCAGTAGGAAATACAAAGACAGTTCCAGAGTTGACCTGTTGCATACATGAAGTACTGGTAGTAATGATTAACTCTTGCATTGGAAAGTTTGCAAATTAAAGAGAGAAAAAAAGTCACCATAGGCTGAATTAATGTGCCTTTCAATACAATGAAATCAGACCACATTCATGACCAGACCTAGCGCGCGCGCACACACACACACACACACACACACACACACACACACACACACACACACACACACACACACACACACACACACACACACACACACACAGGTTCATTTGTGTAACGCTGGGTGGTTACAGTAGTCCTTAGCTTTAACTCATCTGATGTCTATCTATCTATCTGCTGCAATACACCTTAATCCCACAAGGGGTCACCACAGACAAATATCCATATTGCCCTGTCCTCTGCTATTTGGCTGACCTCCCTTCAACTCGGCATCCACTCTCAAATCTATCCCTCCATCTCATCCCTGGTCTCCCCCTCCACCTGACTCATACAAACAAATCTCCATATTGCCCTGTCCTCTGCTATTTAGTTTACCCATCTCTAACTCACATCCCACTGTCTCATATATCATTCCACTCCATCCCTCCATCTCATCTTTGGTCTCCCTCTCCTTCTCCTCCTCCACTCCTGACTCTCACACACTCTTCAAGGAATTCAGACTCTTACACACTCCTTCAGCCAGGTTGGCTTTCATCCTTTCCACCTGGCCAAACCATCTCAAAGTATTTCTCTAGACACTTTCAGTCACAAAAGATTATCTCAAATGAGCTAAGGGATTTTTGCATCCAGGATGCATTAGGAGTGTAATGCTGTATGGTAGTGAGATCTAGGCAGTAAAGGAAGAGGATATTCGCAGGTTCAAGCGCACAGAAATGACAATGTGGATGTGCAGTGCAGTGCATCCCTGAGTGCAAGGCCAGGGGAGGCTAGATTTACGACGGACGAGTTGAAAGATTGGAAGGGACTGGAGTGTATTGGTGTTGTGATGAGGAGAGGTAGACTGAGGTGGTTTGGGCATGTGGAGAGGATGGGGGATGATAACTGGGTGCAGAAAGTGAGAAGCGTTAATATTAGGGGTGGGGTTGCGAGGGGTACACCAAAGCTGGGACGGGGTCATTAAGTGTGACCTCAGGGTTAAGGGACTGAAGAGGGAGGCTGCCAGAGATTGAGCAGCATGGAGAGCCGCCATTAAGTGACCAAGGCCGACGCATGCAGGCATGTTGGAGCCTTCAAAAGCGAAACAAAACCGAAACGAGTCACACCAGGTACTGACTAGAATTTTAAGCCATGTACCTGACCTAATAGTTTGGTTTCTAAGGGTGCTGGTTACCTCTGCATAAGTATAAGTTTTTTGCTTTTGTTTTATAATTCTGACATTCTGTTCTTTAAATGTGACAGTATGTTGCAGCACAGATGGTTTGACACACAGCACACCCAAGGAAATTAGTATTTGCCCTACATGGAGATTCATCGATGACTGACAGTTTAGGCAGAGGTCAAAAGGAATACGGAAGTGAGCTTGTGAGAGAGAGAGAGAGAGTGTGTGTGTGTGTATAATGTGTCATTGAACTGGGCACCGGCAGTTACACTAATGCAACAGTAATTATATTATCCCTTCCCACTGCATTTATTTTACCTCATGATTTTATGTTGCCCCACTGTCTGTCTGTCTGTCTGTCTGTCTTCTCTCTCTCTCACACACACACACACACACACACACTGAGAAGGATACTATACGTTGTGTCTGATAGAAAGAAGAAAGTGGAATGAGAGAGAAAAGTGGACTGAAGATAGGGAGTGTGGAAGAGAATGACTGAGAGGCGGAGAGAGGGGAGGTACAGGAGTGATATGAAGAACGAGTAAATGGATGGGGATGACTGGGATGGAGGAAAGGGGTTGGGAGGGGGAGTGAGGATGGGGAGGGAAGGTAGGGGAGGAGAAGAAATAAAATGGGAGGGGAGGAGAGGGACTGGGAGAAGGGATGAGAGGGGGAGAACAGGAAGGGACGAAAAGTGTGAGAGGAAGGAGTAGGATGTGGGAGAAAAAAGAAAAGAAAAGAAACAGTGGTGTGTAGGAAATGAGCCAAAAGAAAGAGAGAGAGAGAGAGAGAGAGCAAAGATTTAGTGGTAAAAAGAAAAGAAATGAAAAAGCAGTAGTGTGTATAAAAAGAGCCAGAAAAAAAGGCTAACAGTGTGTGTGTAGGACCAACAGGGAACTTCACAGACATGTTGCTCTATTCTTGGCACTTATCCCTGGCAGCTCTCTCACTTTTTGTCATAATTCTCTCTCTCTCTCTCTCTCTCTCTCTCTCTCTCTCTCTCTCTCTCTCTCTCTCTCTCTCTCTCTCTCTCTCTCTCTCTGACCATTCATCATATACTCACACGTTCTCCATATTTACCAGACTTAAAGGGAAAAAACAGAGGGAGGGAAAGGGAGCGGAAAGAGAGGGAGGGAATGAGAGGAGGAGTGGAGTGGAGGAGGAGTGGAGTGGAGAAGGAGAGGAAAAAGAGGAGATGAAGAGGGAGACAGTGTAGGGAGAGGATGAGGAAGAGGGGAGGAGAGGGACCCGTGCTTTGGAAATATGTAAAAGAAATGGGTTTGTAGAGAGAGAGAGAGGGAAGGGGGGAGGGGGACTCTTATATTTATTAGTATCGTGTGGGGGCGCCACTTTGTAACCCTTAATTATCATGTACACAAGTTGCGACGATAAACTTCCCTGACTGTGAATACCGTCGTAACTTAGGGCACACCACGCTAACGTATTGGTTTTGGGCTGCGAGAAGAGTAGAAGAGAAAGAAAGAGAGAAAGTAGAAAGGAAAGTAGAACAAAAAATAGAAGGGAATAATTGAAAAATGAGATAGAAAAGCAGAAACGTTGAAAATCTTAAGATGTCAGTCAGGAAGAGATGAACTGCTTCTCTGCTTTTTTTTTTTTTTTTTTTAGCCTTCATGGCGTTTTTTTTTTAATTGATTTAGTTAATTATTTTCCTATTTTTGTGCCGCAATATACTCTAAGGTGAATAAGATAATCTGGGCAGTGGACAGTACAGGTAGGAAGTGCACAGTCTGGGAAAATGAAACTGTTTCTCAGCACGATACCCTCACACACACACACACACGTGTGTGTGTGTGTGTGTCCAGGTGCACATACAGGGCCACTTGCATTATACCAGCTAACGCCAGACGATTTTATTCAGGTGAGAGTGAATTATGGGAGCCTGAATGTGTTACTATTGCCCTCCCTCCATACCACAGAGACTGTTTATGTTTTATTAATAAATGCAGGAGCTACTTCGTTATTAAATATACATACAACACACACAAGAGGCTGTTATGGTGTAAAGAGTAGAAAGACGAAAGAGGACGAAAAGACGGACAGTGGACAATGATGATGCTGATAAAAATGGATGTATGAGAATGAAGGAAGAGTGAGGAGAGTGAAGAAAGAGAGAGGCATAAGTAACAATGGCAGCAAGAATCAGGGAAAAATGTCATCTTAGAGAGCGGCTTACTCGGATAAAAAAACTAAGTATTGTACCCTTAAAGCTAAGTTTATGAAGCTAAAATTAGTAATAAATGATAAGGAATGTAAAAATTGTTGTGCCCTTCCAAGTTTTGTTAAGCAGATGGAGTTTTCAGTGACTTATCTGGCTATCGTGAGATGAGACGGAAGAAAAGCTAGACGATTGAATTTGAGAGAGAGAGAGAGAGAGAGAGAGAGAGAGAGAGAGAGATGAGAGAGAGAGAGAGCTAGAGAGTAATTAATTTCCAGTGTGTCCATTATAAAGTTTGATGAGCTTCCATACCCCTTATTTACCCTAGATAATTACTTCTATAAACTTTGATGGATGGATAGATAGATAGACAGGTACAGACAGACAGAGAAAAAGACTGATAGATACAGAGAAACTTAGGTAGGTAGGTACGTAGGTAGACACAGATAGATAGATAGATGGATAGATAGAGAGATAGATACATGAACACACAGACAGATAGCTGGAAGGATAGAAAAAACGAATGGATAGATGAACGGATGGCTGGCTAACTGGATGGATGGATGGATGGATGTGTGGATGGATGTGTGGATGGATGTGTGAATGGCTGGCTGGCTGGCTGGCTGGCTGGATGGATGGATGGATGGATGTGTGGATGGATGGGTGAATGGCTGGCTGGCTGGCTGGCTGGTGGTTGGATGGATGGATGGAGAGAGGGATGGAGGGAGGAAGGGAGGAATGGAGGAAGGGTGAGTGATAGGGGAGAGGTAGAGAAGAAAGGGAGATAAAGAGAGGAGGGGGAAGAGGAGGACGAAGGAGGGAGAGAAGAGAGAAGGAGAGAAAGAAAGAATGAGGTAGGACTGGAAGTAAGGAGGGAGAGGAATGGGGAGAGAGAATAATGGGGAGAAACCAGGAATGCAAGGAAGACGAGAGAGAGAGAGAGAGATGGGGGAAGGGGGGAGGTATAAGAGAGATGAGATAATTGAAGGATATGTCACAATTATACCACGTTAGACTCGTGTGTATATCAGGAGAGAGGAGGAGGGGCGGGAGGAGGTAAGTTAAGAAGGATGGACGAGGGAGGTAAAGAGAGGGAGAAGGGAGGAAAGGAAGGCGAAAGGAGGGAGGGAGGGAGGAGTGGAGAGAGAGAGAGAGAGAGAGAGACGAATACGGCATTGAAAGAGGAAAGGAATGGAAAGGAAAAGGAAGGGAAAACGAGCTGGGAGGAAAAGAAATAAGGAAATATAACAAAATGAAATAAAAGGGAGGAGAAATGGAGAAACAGACGTGAAGGAAGAAAGAAGAGAAGGAAGAGGATGAGGAGGACGAGGAGAAGGAGGTACCGAGAGCAGAAAAGTGAAGGCGAGAGGGAAGGGAGAAGAAAAGCATATAAGAGAACAGAACGAGAAAGGAGGGAAGAGAACTAGAGAAAGGGAAGGTAGGGAGTGGAAAGAGAAGGGCGAAAGACAGTGACTAGAACAATGAAGAAATGAACTGAGATGAAAAATGAAT
>JAGKTI010001431.1:0-10588 GCA_018397915.1 Birgus latro | reverse complement strand
ACACCCTCCCACCCTCTCACCCACCCACACCCACACAGACATACACCCTCCCACCCTCTCACCCACCCACACCCACACACAGGCCTATGAATATCAAATCTTTCTACTGTGGTGGTAGCCTTGCCTTCTCCTGGACACAATTCACAACCAATCTAAACCTAACGTTGTCGTAACTGCGATTGGCGTGCAGAAGGGAGTAAAGCTAGAGGACAGGCAGGCAGGGGGGTAGGTAGGAAGGCAGGGGGGTAGGTAGGAAGGTAGGAAGGTAGGGGGGTAGGTAGGAAGGCAGGGGGGTAGGTAGGAAGGCAGGGAGGTAGGTAGGAAGGCAGGCAGGCAGGCAGGAAAGGATAGGGGGAGAGTGTATGGTAGGCCGGAATAATGACAAGCAGGCAGGCAGGCAAGCAGGGAGGAAGGTAGACAGACAGGCAGACAGTGAAGAAGGCAAACAGGCAGGCAGGGAGAGAGACAAAGCAGGCAGGGAGGCAGGCAAGAAGGAAGGCAGGTAGGCAGGCAGGCACTGAAGGAGGAAAGGAGGTAGCCAGGAAGAAGGACAGTGAAAGGTAGTTTGGAAAAAAATAATAAAAGGAAGAAAATAGGCAGAGAGGCTGGTCGGCAAGGGGGACGGCAGGCAGGTAGACGGGAAGGGAGGAAGGAAGGAAGGAAGGAAAGAAGGAAGGCAGGAAGGAATGGATAAGACCGAAAATATTGTGAAGAGAGGAAGAAAGGTGTGAGAGAGTGGGAAGTCAATTGCGCAGGGTAGGGAGAGAACTGAGTGACAGGAGTGAGTTGAGGGAGAGAGGAGGAATGGGAGATGCTATCTGAATGAGGGAGAGGAGAGATGCTGGTGGCAGGGAGGGAAGGGGGAAAGGTTGGAGGAAAGGGGCGTGAGAGAGACGGAACAACGTCTCTTATGGACGCCTATTGTTATTTGACGTCACCCACTCCTCCCGTCCCCATACCACACCCTCACGTATCTTAATGACCTTGTTCCCTCTTTCCTGCTCTTCCCTTCCATCTCTTCCTCTGTGCATCCGGGGTGTGGCCAATTTCTTCTCTGCGTTGCCATCTCGGGTTTCATCCTTGCTACATCCAGACGATTTTGTTCAACCCAAGGCGCATCACAGTATATCGAAGGAGTGACAGTACCTTCCCCTTTAACCTTTTCACTTCAAGATGTCTCGCATACGTTGTAAGTCCTCTAATATTTTTACTCTTTCTGCCTCCAGACGATATTATTCATCCCAGGATTCTTTAAACCTGAGGGATGGAATAGCCTCCATAAACCTCTTCATTACAAGAAGTCTTCCCCGAGTTAACATCGTCTGGTAGTTTTAAGAGTGAAAAGGTTTACAAGTCATTCCTATTTTAGCTTCAATTTATTTAGCAGCCTATTTTCCGCAGTTCAATGGCAGAATATAACCAGACTACTGCTCTGCATCCCATTCAAAGCACTTCGTGACTATACTTCCTTCACTTTAACTTGGCCCAGTTTTCGTGCTTTTACAGCTTATTTCCCGGAGCTCAGTTGCAGAGAAAGATATGGATACGACTATCTTTTCCACATCACAGTTTAAGTCAGAGTATAGTGGCGTGCAGGTCTGATCTAGCCACCCCTAATTTAAATGTCGTGAATCACACCTCTGTTATTCCCACAGAAGACATTAGATGAGATAGGATCCATAAAAGCAAAAAAGCATTACTGTTAAAATAAAGCACTCGGTGAAAAAAAAAATAGCTACACCAGAACCTTTGAACTCTTGTCCCCATCTCGCCTAATCCTTGTGGAATACGTTCTCATTCCATTTGTTTATCATACGTCGTGCTGGCCTACTGTGTTGTGTGCAGATTTAAGGTGAAGGATATACAGTGGGCAGAGATTTTACTTTTTAATAATGAATGTTATATATGCATAAATCTAAGAATAAAGATTGTCATTAAAAGGACATTCATTCACCTTTGTCCAACAATGTTGATACACTGCATAAAATTACATGTATAAACCACCTAAAAATTGTTTAGCTAATAATAAAGTTGAGACTAACTCAAACTGTAAAGCCTGATCCGGTACGTTCAACGTAGAATCGTCAGGATTCAGCAATTAATCACAGATCTGTCGGAAATAATGCAATTCTTAAAACCTAACTCCAGAGACCATGCATAAGCGGTTCTTACTGGTCGTCGGCGTAGTCTTCCTCCTCGTCTCTTGGCAGAAAATAACTGAGAGGGCTCTGAAACTTGTCCACACCAGCTAGTGTAAAAATCGTTCTTCCTATTGCACTCATGATGCCTCCGTTAGTGCCAGTAATAATAACTCACTGATCATCATCTTAATTTTCCACCTGTGGAAGTCTATGTGCTTTTAACAGGGGAGGGTCCTGAAGCTTTGTCCACTCCTGCTGCAGTAAGATTCTTGCTCGTACGTGTTCTTCTCATGGTAGCTTTTCTGCACGAACTCTTCTCACTCACTGTCATCGTCATCCTCTTCGTCTCGAGGTGGGAACCCGTGTGCTTTTAAAAGCCGGAGGGTCCTGAAGTTTTGTCCACACCCACTGCAGTAGAATTCCTGGTCCCCTGTGGCGTGCTTCTCTTCGTGGTACCTCAGTTGGTGCAGCTTCTTGAACACCTTACCATAATAGCGGCACCTTAAGTGTTTGGGGCTGGTGTCAGAAACGGTGGTAGGGCTGAATTCCAGAGACACTCTCTGTGACAATGCCCTTCTGACTGCCTCTCTGCACTCGCGAGGAACACGTTCAGATGCTGCATATAGGTCTTCCTGTTGGGAGATTCCCCCAGAGGCTTCGTAACCATACAGTGAGGGATCATATCTAGAGGCAGGTTCATATCCAGAGGCAGGTTCATAACCAGACAGTGACACACTCTCTTCATGGTCAAGTGGCTCGTGTGACACAGCAGGGTAGTCTTCACGGTGGGGTTCGTCACTAGAACTGCTACGGTATTGTGGTTCCAATGGTTCATCAATAGAGTTTTCTGGGTGCAGTGATGGTTGCTGGGGGTCATCACTAGAACTTCTTTGCTGGGGTTCACTGCTGGAAGCACTACAATACAGCGGTGATTCCAGGGGCTCATCACTACTAGAACTACTACGGTACAACGGTTGCTGGGGTGCAGAAGTAGAACTTTGGTATAACAATGACTGCTGGCAATCCTCACCACACCCTCCGTGATACAGGGGTGGCTTTGGGGGTTCATAACTGCTACAGCTGGCTTCAGGTTCGTATCTTGGTCTGGCTCCACCCTCGTAACGTGCCCTGGCTACCGCACCACCTGTGTTGCTCTGCAGTGGTGGAGGCAGCCTATACAGCCGGTCCAGTGGTGATTGGCCAGCTGCATTGGAATCCTGAGTTCCTGATGGTTCCAGGCAGTACGATGGAGGTGCTGAATCCCGTGAGTAGTCTGTTGGTGTTTGTTGGTCTGTGCCAATAGACAGCTGACCTATGTTGACAGACAATCCACACAGGTCATGTGGGTGGTCACCTTGCTGCCTCTCCCCATATTGCAGCGGTTGTTGAGGTGGTTCTGTCGCCGCGGCCTGAGCTTGTTCGTCGCTGTCTGGCGTTTGTTCCGCCTCACTAAAAGGCATCTCACTAAAGCCTTCATCCATGGACGACAGTTCAGGTGAGGAGAAATCCCCTTTGGCTCTCCTATCTGCTCTCATGTTAGCAAATATGTCTGGTAATGGCGGCATCTCACTGTAGGGAACAGTCCCTCTCTGCGCCACACCAGGACGCACACGCCGCCTAGGTGGCTGATCTTCCAAGGCTTCGGCACCACTGCCTTCATTGTCTACTCCCCCTACTGCGCCCTCTTCAGTGGCACTGCCTTCATTGTCTACTCCCCCTACCGCACCCTCTTCAGTGGCACTGCCTTCATTGTCTACTCCCCCTACTGCACCCTCTTCAATGGCGTCACTAAAGCCGAATCCTGGTAATCTTTCCAACCTCTCACCTGATGAAGGAGATCCCCTCATGGGTTCGGCCAGAGTTTCATCAGTCATGGGGGAGGACAGTAACTGGTCTGGTGACTGATCCTGCTGTTGCTGTTGCTGCTGTCTTCTCCTCCGCCTGGCAACAGTAGCTGAGGTTGCTGTCATTTTTAAGACTGCCAAGGCTTCTCTGAAGGGGACTAGCCTCATCAACTCTTGCTGCTGCTGTCTCCGCTGCCTGGCCATAGCAGCCGAGGACGGAGACAGATGTAAAGATTCCAGTGTTTCCCTGAAGGAGGTTGAGGTGGAGGGGGACTGTGGTGACTGTTGCAGCTGGTCAGCATTGGACTCTGACTGTGATCGAGGTCTGCCATCTTGACCAGAGCGTCTTGCATGATTACCAAAGGAAGAGGCGTGGCGTTGATGCTCCTTGCCGTTCATTGTGTTCTTGAGACCTGTCAAAAGTAAAGAAAAAAAAAACTAGAATGGCACTCAATAGAGCGCATACCTCCGCCAAGGCCCAACATGCAGCTGGAAGAAGACTACTCCCCTATAAAAGCATATTTAAATCCACTAGATCCGGAATTTTTATATGGATCCACGCCAAACTGTACACATTCGTAGATACCAACATTCTCAATATACCTTATTTTTTTTCATCAAGATCCATGCAATATTCACTGAAAAATTTATAATGTCGAAAAACGCCTTATCTCACAATGTTAAAGAAAGTGAAAAAATTCCTGGATCTGCACCTTTATCCGGATCCGCACCAAAATTTAAAGGAGTCTATTCTGGGCCAAGGCCCATTCTTCTACCAAATTTCGTGGATATCCGTCCTGTAGTTTTTGTGTAATCCTGCTCACAAACCAACCAACAAACTAACAAACAGACAGGGGTGAAAATATAACCTCCTTGGCGGAGGTAAATATATATACACTTGCCCTGAGGCATTAGGCTGGATACTGCAGTTTGAAGTTTAACCCTTTCACTATGCAATTTAGCCTTGCTAGAGCAGGAAGAGTTTATTTAGAAATCTTTCTTAGTTAAGGAGTAACAAACAGTAGCAGCTGATAATGTATTGTCCCTATTATGTTCCCGAATACAGTAGGGTCATATGATGTTCACCTCAGTTCTATTTTAACCACATCATCACAGTAATCAGTTGATTCTTGCTACCCTCACACGATTTTATTTAACTTCTGATTGATCAGCAGCGAAAGGGTTAATGTGTGATATCTCTAATCCCTCCACCTCGAAAAAAATCACCTTCATAGAGGAATTACATAGTTCTCATACAGCGATCTGCAAAAGGGGAATATATTAACTATTACAAACACAGCCGTATTTCAGGTGGGAGCGAAGATTAGGCATTCTCTCTTCCCCAGCGCTATTTTGCCCATGACTCTTTGTACGTTACCGTAGCAAATTACGGGTATGTATGTGCTAAATATACAAAGTAGTCCGTCAATAGCACTCCAGTAGATTCACCCGGGAGTGTCGCGGGGATAGCACAGCTTGGTGGTGTGGCCTTGGGTGTGGCAGTGGGAGTGGGAAATGAAATGCAGGAAAGACATTGATAACGCTGAGCCGTCCCCGCAACACGAGTAAATCCTCTGACAAGTGGAAGACGAGCGGTGCACATGACCACTCTTTACAAATAACAGGAGAATCAAGGTGTGAGCATATATCGCTACCAGAAATGTGCTATGAAGCCCACAGTGCCATCTAAAATGCGGAGTAGATCTACCCAGTGAGGCACAGTATTTCTTGCCTACAGTACTATTATCGACCATGTGGAGGAGTCAGCCAAACACTGAAGTTATGTCCTCACTAATACACTCTATGGTACTTGAGGGAGACCTTCAGGTGGTGGCACCGATTATAAAAGGTGACTCAACTGCCAGATCATACAAACACCCATTTCATCCCTATCCCCCGAAACGAGGTTGGTGGACTGCAGGGCAAGGGTAGCAGCAGCCTGCAGCCCACAGAGTTCATGTCTAATTAAACCTGGGGCCACAGAACTGTATACGGGTTTCATTCATTGTATAGCCATGTGATTAGTATAATATTGATAGTACTGACTGCTGCCTCAACTATGGGTATTAAAGAGATGATTTTAAAAACGAGGCAAATTAAACATGAACCCAACAAAATGGTTAATAAAAGGAAAGAGACATCACAAAGCAAATTAATGTGACTGGACAAACAGCAAACAAATACACATCAGTCACGTATAGAAAGTTTGTGTTCACCTGATAAAATCCCTAAAACATTTCAGCTTAGTTGATGGCAAAGTGAGGACAGACTAGACCGTAAACTTAACTAGTGACCAAGGAGACTCATTCCTGCCTCAAAACAAATGTTCAAGGAACTCCATGCAATTCCTTCTTAGTATTCAAACTGTGAGCGTCCCCAGTTCCCTCAAAAATGGCACTGGTAACAAAGGAGACTAATTCCTATCTCACAGCTGATGACTTATCGAACTTTCTGCAAACATTAGGTATTCAAGTTGTGATTTAATCCCAATTACGTCAGGTGAAAACAAGCCGGCTATAAAATATATTTCAAAAACACTAAGTTTAATCAACGCACCTGCCCTTGAGGCTACGTAAGATGGAGCAGTAGCAGCAGCAGCAGCAGTGAGACAGAGGCTGGAGTGGTGTGCAGAGTGGCTCAGAGGCTGGAGTGGTGTGCAGCAGTGTGTGGGTTCCTCTATTGCTAAATGATATAACAAGGCAGGAAACAGCGCCAGTCTATATGTTATCCCTTACTGGAGCTTCGAGGTCTCATAATGCAGGGTGTCAGAATGAAGATGGCGCTGGTAATGCTGTGTGTGTGTGTGTGTGTGTGTATATGTGTGTATGTGTGTGTGTGTGTGTGTGTGTGTGTGTGTGTGTGTGTGTGCGAATTTCCTTAACAGTGAACTTCAGTAAAAGGAAATGGCTTGGGCAGACAATGAAGGGCTTGTCCACGGTGCTCGTCCCCTTAACTTAGACCTTTGAGCTTGTACAAGGGTATTCAGCAATTCTCCTGGGATACAAGACCACTGCATCTTGCAAGTTACCACGGTTACCTCCCCTGTGTGTTACTCTAAATAACAGATGCTCTTTGCATCTATCAGCTCACATAGGGTGGATGGATACCTGAGTCAAGTGACGTCAACTGCCCTCACCAGGATTAGAACCCCCCCCCTCTCTCTCTGATATTCCTTACAATATAGTTATTTCATCTAATTTCTTCTTCCTTCTTTTTTTTTCTCTCTCCATTTCCATCCCCTTTCTTCCCTTCGCTCTTCCTTCTTCCTTATGATACGCTCCATTTCCTCCCTTCCTCCTCTTTTCTCTTCCCCTCCTCCTTTCTTTCCTACCGCACCATTTCTCTCTTTTCCTCTCATATCTTCCCATTCTCTCTCTCTCTCTCTCTCTCTCTCTCTCCACCTGAAAGGCACAATGAAGGAGGAATTACAGGCTCAGGGGCGGATGAGGCAGGTTAGGGGAAGCTATGGAACACTATTGTATGTGGTACAAGCTTCGTGGTACCTCTTTCCTAGCGACTTATTTCCACATGACCCTTTAAGTATGCTATTTATTTAGTTTCAGTGTCGACATCTGTTGCACCAGTAACGTACAAGAGGATAATGAGGTGTAATATGCAGAATAAATCGCTTAGGATGAAGTGTAACGACCTCTCTCAAACCATTTACATCTCATCTAGGTTAATAATACAAAAAAAGGTGACATTGTCCTAAGTGGAAGGATAATAGAGAAAGAGAGAGAGAGAGAGAGAGAGAGAGAGAGAGAGAGAGAGAGAGAGAGAGAATGGGAAGATATGAGAGGAAAAGAGAGAAATGGTGCGGTAGGAAAGAAAGGAGGAGGGGAAGAGAAAAGAGGAGGAAGGGAGGAAATGGAGCGTATCATAAGGAAGAAGGAAGAGCGAAGGGAAGAAAGGGGATGGAAATGGAGAGAGAAAAAAAAAGAAGGAAGAAGAAATTAGATGAAATAACTATATTGTAAGGAAGATCAGAGAGAGAGGGGGGGGGTTCTAATCCTGGTGAGGGCAGTTGACGTCACTTGACTCAGGTATCCATCCACCCTATGTGAGCTGATAGATGCAAAGAGCATCTNGAGAGAGAGAGAGAGAGAGAGAGAGAAATGGACAAATGGCGCGGAAAACTAAAAGCGACTGGGCACATGGTGAAAGGAAACTGGAGGAGGAAACTGAGGGCAAGGAAAATAAAGAGAGAGAGAAAAAATGTATCCCTTTGACTAGCATGAATGACTTAATAAAATGTCTTAATAAAACAGTTGGTCGTCAGCCGGATCATGACTGGAAATTCCTTGTGCACAGAGAAAACAGTCATCTAGTTCTCGTAATACTTGTACCATTGGCTTCTTAACATAATTAAATCGTTTATTGTAAGTCAGAATAAAATACAAAGTTGGTGATTCAAAGCCGGAGTGTTAAAATAGTGGAGATAATTTGGTAAAGGAAATTAATGCGTATTGAATTAGATTACTCACTTGAAAAGAAACAATCAGGTAAAAGCTAACCAAGTAACCGGACCAATACATAGTGATTCAGGTGCTTTATTGTCCCCTAGGCCTATCACTGAGCCTACCTGATAGGCTGATTGTAGTAATGAGGCTCCAGGGCCCTGATTGTGTGCAGATAAGCCCCCCCCCCCCCTCTCCCTCTCTCTCTCTCCCCCCCTCCCCCTCTCTCTCTCTCTCTGTTATTCTTGTGGCTTTACATGATATACTGGGTTTTTAGGCCAAGTTAGAGTAAATAGCACAAGTGTACCAGAGCATGGCCTCGCCTGTTCCATGTTGCTGATGGAGGTGTTTGTGTGGCAGATGGTGCGGCAGACCACGGCAGCGGCAGACCACGGCAGCGGCAGACCATGGCAGCGGCAGAACAGGTGGATCACATGACATCGCATCACCTCACCCTGGCTCTGGAGGACAACTTAGCTCTGCAGTATGGCACAAACAATAGATAATTTTCACAGTTACATACTTTCACTTTACCTTCCTCTCTACACTCACAGCCTTACCGGAAAAGCAAGATATAATATTCCCGTTGGGCCTTTAGCTTCATAGTCGATAACTTAGGTGTGCAACAAGCAAATGACATGTCACTTCATCATCATCATCATCGTCATCATCATCATCACCCAGACTTCCTGTTTCTCCTCAGGGTGGGATAAGGTAGGGTCCAGAGAGGCAGAACAAAAATTTGATAGATTGAGATACTAACCAAAGTTTGCCCAGTTGAATGAGTCACACTCCCATTCAATCACCATTCAAGCTCCTGGACCCTGGTTCCACCTAATATTGAAAAAAAACTCATCTAATACTGATGGTTAACTGGATGACGTGTATAGGCATGCAGGTGTGGTTCGTATGCAGGCAAACAATGCCAGCCCATAAAGAAGGACAAATTCAGGGAGCACAACACCACTGCAAATGTCCTCACAAACAATATAACCTTTGACACTTTAAGAATCCCTATAACACTGAGGAATGAAGACCACAGTTGTGTTTACGTACCGTCCACGTGAAGATCCGGGTGCCAGGGGGAGCATACACACTCCCCACGACGACTGATGCGGCACTGAGGCCCGGCAGTGATAAGAATCATCAGAGCCAGGCAGGACTTGTGCTGGAGAGAGACAGCGATGGTGAGGGAGAGACAAGGCAAGTTCACCGAGAGGAAACTGGAGATGTGGGAGGGAAGGAGGGAGGGAAGGGTGGTGGAGATATTACGGAATATAGGCAAGTTCACCACGGGGTTGGAGGAGGTGTTGGAGGGAGGTGTGGGTGGTGGAGAGATAATGTGAGAGAGAGGAACTATTAAGATCAGCGAGGAAGTGTGTAATGGATGGGTAGGCGGGGAAGGTAAATTGACAAGTCGAAAGAAGGGAGGAGGTAGAAATAGTGCAGGGAGAGGGGGAGAGAGAAAGAGATGAGTAGGGCAGGAGGAGGGAGGCAAATGGTTAATAGTAATATATCAATGTCCACAACAATAAATAACTTTTTATTTTTTTCATTCCCAACATCAGTATTTCGTCCACCATACACTGTATCGGGTTGGATTACTGACACGCACATTATCCCTCTCCTTCTCAGCCTCTGTGGTCGACTGTGTAACGTGATCTGTCCACTGAACACCTATTCTGAATTCTG
Organism: Birgus latro; assembly: GCA_018397915.1. Taxonomy (NCBI): domain Eukaryota; kingdom Metazoa; phylum Arthropoda; class Malacostraca; order Decapoda; family Coenobitidae; genus Birgus; species Birgus latro. The sequence continues at coordinate 454 of JAGKTI010001431.1, read as the reverse complement.
TCCACTTTAATATGACAAAGATTCTACCCCTTATCAGTTCGGTTAATGGCTAAGTGTAGTTAGATTTGAGGATAAATCTGAATAGTAACCAAGGAGACTCTTCCTATCTCATAATTAAGGCTCATCGAATGTCATGCAACCACGACTTAAAATTCAGGTTGCAGAATTGGCGCAGTTCCCTCAGATTAAAACAACCCGATTAACATTGTCCATACCAACGAAGGACAAAACTACAAGCAGGTGTAGCAGTGAGTCCTTACATGTGTTCCTACCTGCATACACTCGTCAGGAAGCAGGTGTGGCAGTGCGTCCTTACATGTGTTCTTACCTGCATACACTCGTCAGGATTTCGACCATGACGTTGCCAAACTCTCTAAAAAACACTGCCACTCCAGCACAGGCATTTCCACATACAACTCTCTCTCTCTCTCTCTCTCTCTCTCTCTCTCTCTCT
>JAGKTI010001430.1:28225-55855 GCA_018397915.1 Birgus latro | reverse complement strand
TGTGTGTGTGTGTGTGTGTGTGTGTGTTAGTAAGTTTCCTTTTTTTTCTTTGTTTCATTGTAAACTTATGCGTATCACTTCCTTGTGTGCTTCAAGTCTTAACTACAACTATTCATTTACTGATTTATGATACGCTAGGCTAATGATGATAGTGATAATTACATATCGTCGTCATCATCATCAACCGTTGAGGTCCACTGCAGGACCGGCCTATCCCTACCGAAGCAGGGACGATACAGCCATGTATCTCTACCCAGTGGCTTAGGCTGTCTTGTAGAGACTGTATTTAGGGTGAGAAGTGCTTGTGAGTGTAATTGTTGTGTTGTAGTGGCTTTGGATGTGTGTGTAGTCTGTGAACCAAGTGTAATCGGCTCGCCTTAAGCCGATTGGGTGCAAGAATACTAGTATGCGACACTGGTTCAACCACAGCACCCCTTGTGTCGCCAAAGTGGCCAGTAGCTTGGTGAACGCTTCCCAAAGTTTTTACAACTTTGGCGGGAGGCGAACCCACGCCCACCAGATTGCGAGACGCACACTCTGCCACTGTACCATGGAGGCTCCATATATACAGAGACAGACAGACAGACAGAGATGATCAGGTCAGGAAACCATTCAATTTTGATGGTTATCCTGTTCATATTCCAACGAGCAGAGTCCCGAGTATCGCGTCGAATCCAACCACTGTGGTTATTTAAAGTGAATATCAAAAGTAAAGTCCTTTCATATTGCAGAATCCTATCGGTTTATATCGTTGATGGCAACTGTACACATTAAAAATAATGACAAGTATATATGGCCGCTACAACAGCTCAGGATTCACGTGCACTAATTATACTATCATTCAATTGCTCCCTCATTATTATAGATACCCACTCCACCTAAGAAAGAGTCCAGTCCTGTACTAGGACCTAATACTGAGTGATAAAGCTCTGATATATATACAGAAGAATAGATAAAATACATCCAGAAAATGTATTATAATTCATGTCACTGTAGAGGATTATAGGTGTTTTACTTGCCTAAGCTCACATTCCAGATGAAATAATCGCGCAGTTTTCTTCGTTTTCATTATCGCAATTACCGACATTGACGTAGAGTGTGGCAGTACACAAAACTTTTTGTCTCTTTGGAGATATAAGTATCCCTTTTCCCTTCTATCTTATACTTTAGAAGGTAGTAGGCTGTTTCCATCACAAGTGTTGGTCTGTTGCTTAGCTGCATCTCCACACCAACACGATGGGTGAGAATTTCCAAATTTTCCACACTTCCGACCTTTACTGCAGTCTTTTATGACAAGCAGGAAAACATTAGTATTATTTAGCCTTCATCCTCAAGGATTATATGAACAGGGAAACCAACTTAAGTATGCATAATAATTCAAGACACAGCTTATCTGACTCGCCTCGTAGCCTTAACAGAAATCCTTTAGGCTACAGTATATTTATTAAGTATTTTGTCAGAAGTCAGTAATTCGGTCTCAGCCTCCTTCATCCATGACGGGTCGAGTATTTTCCTACTCTTTCGGTCTTCTGCTGGAACCTGCCGGCGAGGGTAATGGCACACGGGACCTTACTTAGTGTGTGGTCTTACAGTCTTACCGGACCCTTCTTCGGCTCTGAGTTGCAAGCATTCATGTATTTTTACAGGCATACAGTCAGTCAACGGCCTGAGCCTGGATTAGTGAAGGAATACCCGACCTTCGTAAGGTACAATTTAACTAATCGGTCAGCCAACAAATGACCCTCATATCATGCTTCAGCTTGGACGTGTACAGCGGCAAATGATTGATCAAACTGGCTGTTTGTGATACTGAGAAACAACCAATACAAAAATTATGTATGATGCGCTCAAAAAAAGATATTTTTGAAATTCACATTAGTAATACAGTTAAGATATAGGTGTCCACACTTGTAAGTTTGGGGTGTTTGAGTGAGCAAGGTTGTTAATATAGATATCTGAGTTTTGCACAGGTTTACTATAAGTCTAAAAACACCTGAGATAGCCCATGTTCACCATGCAGTTTGGCGCTTTTTCCAGCAATATGGTGGCGAATTTAGAGAAAACGCATGTAATTAATACCCACTGTTTTTCCATAAGTTGTCCAGCGATGTGGTGGCAGAATCGGTAGAGAGGCTGCCTGTGGTCCTAATGGACCCAGGTCCGAATCCCGGCTGTGGCAGGGAACTGTTTGAGGATTTGATTTTCTTAAAAAGCAGACTTTTCTGATCTACCAGATGACCCGCCGACATGTCATAACAGTACCCCCGCTAATACCAGTACACCAGTCCTGTATGGGACAGCTCTAGCATGTATTCAATATGGGTGGTGGGTGTTAGCGCCGAAGTGGTGACATGTGGAGATGTAGGAGGACTACTGGGCCCCAAGGAGGATTACTGGGACTTGGGAATAGGCCCTGAATCCTTTGCCCAGAGTCGGACACGTAAAAAAAAAAAAAATAATAATGTGAGTACTTATGCCACACCATTAATAGTTTTCGAGATAACACACTTTTCATTCTGTGCTTTACCACTTACTATATAAAAAAGTTACCCCTCCTACGTGGTTGCTATACACCAATCATCCAGATACATGTAACATTCTCACACGTTCAGCTAGCTCGAACATATATTAGTTATTAAGCTTCCTATTAAATTATACAGATATAGAGATCATGAAACAATGATTACGATAAGAGTCACAGTACTACAGGAAGACAATGAAGTGAATTAGGGGCATATTTAACACCATCCGGCGGAACTAGTATACCAGGAAAAGAAAAAAAAGAGAGAGAGAGAAACAGTGCTCCTCACTCTGAGAAAAAAAATTTACATCTCATAATGGATAAGAAAATCGCATGCCTGCAAGGAGATGGTAGCTGCTGCACTGGCGGCACAGTTGGTGCTGAGTACCGGTGCCTGTGTAAATAATGCAATCAGCAGCTATTAATACCACAATCTTCATCGCACTTCAGCTGTCATTTTACCATACAAGGATATCCATGGCAGTTTCCATTTGGTTGAATACTTTCAGCAGTGTGGTACTGGAATTTGCAACAGTTAGAATAGTTACATGTTGTGAATCCCCTTGGAGAGAGGGCCACGCATTTCATCACACGCTTCTGGCCAAACAGTACTGTGATATGGAGGACACATTCATAGATATGATGTCTGTATAAGAGATACCGTTGCGATTTGTTGAATGTCGTCTTATTAACTGACTGGACTTCTATGAGTGTATCTTTAAAAAAAAAAATACCACCGCTTTGTGCACATGTTACGTCACAATCCCTTCAGCTGAGCAGCAGAACAGTTGCCTCTGACTCATTTTGTAATCATCACTTCATGTTTCTGGTTCATTCCTGGGAAATCTACTTTCACTTTGAAATGTCTCCATTACGGGTTGAATTTTCATTAAGCTTCAGCACTCTCTCTCTCTTCGTCTATCTGTCTGTGTTTATGTGTGCGTGTGTGTGTGTGTGAGAGAGAGAGAGAGAGAGAGATAGAGAGAGCGATCTAAAACCATAATGTCTGTAACGTTTAGTTTTGAAAGTTTTTCTCCTTATTACGGGATGTGACTGCCTAGTCACCTGATGGCAGTTACCCTAAATATTTTATCTTTGAAAGCATCTTTGTTCAGTCCCTTATACTTTCAGGTCATTTAGTAGGCATTTCATCCCAAAGTCTTCTTAGGTCTACCTTCGACCCTCCATATTGTCACTCATAGATCTATTCATCAAGTTTTCATCTTCCATTCCAACGGTATGTCCAGGCCACCTCAATCGTCCACTAGGCATCACATCACCAACGCCTTTAAATCCCAACAGATATCTCAAGTGTTCATTCGCAGCTTTGACGCTAAGGAAAGCACAACACATCCAATAGTCATTTTCTTCAGTTCAAACCTACGCACGTCTTTCCCCTTCAGGACAGACGTTTTACTGCAATAAAACAATAATTTCTTGCACATGCAGCATACAATCGTCCCTTCGTGAAAAGGAAAAGTTCCCTGAGAGTCAAGAAAGGCCACATTTCCTTGAAGTTTTTCCAGTCGCTCCGAGCCGAAGCAATAGAGCTAGCATAAAATCCTCTCTGCCTTAACAGAAATCACTCAGACAATAATTCCACTACAAACCCCGAAGACACAAATGCCTTGTTCAAGTAGCACGACTAATCCTTTTTCGCTGTTCACTCATACACACAACGAATTCGAAGCTTACCACAACTTTCAAGATACCTCTGTCACCACTGCACCTCCAGTATGCTTATCTGAGTAAACATTACATAAAACTGAATAACTCTCAATATCCTTTCGACACATAAAACATGATTTCACATCGTCTGCCATCACAGTGACACCATACACTGGAGCGAACATGAATTTCTTTTTACCTACATCCACTCTCAGTCCCCTCATCCCTTGTCTGTCACTCAGCCTCCTAAAACTCCCTATGGCCTCTCGGCAAGTCATCGGCATACAATAACTCCTCTATCAGGCCAGACCTAAAGTCACCCGTCAGGGTATCAAGCACGTTAATATGGAAAACTGACCTAGGAACAGCTCCCTAGTGCATTCCAGCATTTTCTAAAAATTCATCATTCTAGCCACAGGTTACTTTCACCTGGGTACCTGTTCAGTCGTACATTTGTCGAAACCACTCTGATAATCCGTTCCATGACACTTGTTTCCTCGTTATACACTGGACTATCGTTGTATGTACTCTGGTCATTAATAACGAAGTAAAGCTCTCTCTCTCTCTCTCTCTCTCTCTCTCTCTCTCTCTCTCTCTCTCACCCAAGACCTTGCCTTGGGGTTGTCTTACATTAAATATATAATGTATCAGTGATTTCTGTGATCGACATGAAACAAAACTGCATCTTATTCTTTCTCTTAATTATGCAGTCCAGAACTCTACGACTTTCATTATCTGATTGAATAAGTTTTAGGTCCCTATAGTCACTCCGATCGAGAAAATCACCCTTCCCCTTCCAAACTTTTATAGTCACACTCTTCAACGAAACTAATGGTGCACAGCATTCACTCAATTAAACATTTATCAAATAAATTATCCATCACAACCCTACACCCCCAAACGTTTTCAGAATTACTGCTAAAACCCTAGACACGCCCTCAGCTTACTCAGCTGCCTTAGCAACATTATTAAGATTAATTAGTAACCTGAGACCTAATAACCTAAAACTCCATCTCCGGACTATTCATATCTCAGTCAAACTGCACTTTCAACAGCACTATTCCGGCCAATGGGCACGTTTGGAGAGAAGTGGATGGAACGGAGAGGACTAAATCCCTGGGAATGAGGGAGGTTGATGGGGTCACAACCACTCCTGTTGTGAAAGTTTTATGCATTTCTATTATAATCCTAATATCTGTCGTGCGTAAGCTGTTTACGTTTCCCCATTATCTGTGTTTAGTGCAAGTCAAAGACACCTTGTTAATAGCCTACAAAACGTTTTTCTTTCCTTGGACACCTGAATAGATGAAATCTATAACAAAGATTCATTCAAACAGCGGTATCTGGGTACACTGCGTTTAATTGACTGGAGGTCATAGGTTGAAGGAAATACAGACTGAGGAAGACAGTTGCAGAGTAGACCAGTTGCATACATAATTGAATTAGAGCACTGGTCAGCTCTTGCATTAGAAAGCTGAACAGAAATAACTTGAAATTGCGTTGTTAGAGAGGTATTGCCGCCCAGTATAATGGGAGCGATATGTAACTAAACAGCTCAGGAAAGCAGCGACCACGGAAATAGCGACAGTCGTTTGAAAGGGAGAAAAAGTCAGATGATGTAAAGGTTCAAACGAATCAAGATTAAAACGTTCAAGGCATGGAAAAACAATGATTTAACCATGTTCATGGGAACTGTATGTGATCAGCCCTTCACCACATAAAATTCCACACACGGGCGAGTAAAGGTCCTGTACAGAGTCAGCAACAGCACATTGTTATGAAAAGTACGAAGTTGGTTAAATATGCCTGATCCCTAGGAACCGCGCTTGGCAAGGAAATAAATGATCTCTCAGCTGTAGGTTAGGAGAGAAGGAGCCGCCAAGGATATTAATAAAATATGAAGGACTGATGTGTGTGTTGTTGAAAATTATGGGATTTTCTTTCTTTTTCTTTAGGTTGAAAACCCAACTTTTAGATCAATTTACAATAACAAAATTTATCCTGTCAATAAGAAAGAGTTAACAAACCAGGAACCAGTGTTGTCAATGACATATTCTATGACTGTTGAATTAATTGCTGTGATGGATGCAGCGAGAAGCATGTATAGAAATGAAGGGTCATCAGCGTATGAATAGATAGGAAAATATGAGAAGCTGTGAGATTATTAATTAATAGGAGGAAGTGAGCTCATGAATGGCAAAACCCTGAGGTGCACCCTTACTTGTAGCTGTAGAAGTAGAATGGTGGAAGTTTACAAAGGCAGTTATAAAGCTAACAGAAGGAATCTTTAGATGACGACACGCGGGTAGTTTGGAAACTTAAATTTGTGCCAGACTTTGTCGAAAACCTTTGATGTGCCAAGTGCAATGGCAAATGTTTCACAAAGGTCCTACAGGTAGGACGGACAGGTAGCTGAAAGATGGTGAGAAGATGGCGAGCGGAATGTTCTTGATGGAGATGATACTGATGGCCAATAATACAGTTATGAGAAAAAGGAGAATTCACAGTTATACTACTGGGTTCATAAGCTTACCGTGGGCAAATTTGAAGATTCCAGAAATGCTGCAGGTCTGAACGACGGAGCGATTGCTAGGTTTCGAACCGTCACCTGCTGGATCATGTTGATTATAAAAATGTTGATCTTTAACTTCTTTTCAAGAAATTCTTACGGATTAATAGAATAATAACTCAGGAACTCATCTGATGTATACCAATAATACACTTTACGAAAAATCATAATTTATACCGTTTTTCTCATATTGTCCATTTATCTGTCTATCTATTGCCGGACGCCTCAATCCCATAAGGGGTGGCCACAAACAAATCGCCTCCATGTCGCTCTGTCCCGCGCCATTTCACTGCCCTGCTCCCAGCTCACACCCCCCTCTCTCATATACCTCTCCACTCCATCCCTTCACTTCATCCTCGGCCTCCCCCTCCCTCTCCCCCCCTCCACCTCACTCACATACACTCTCCTTGTCAGTCTCTCACTCTTCATCCTCTCCACATGGCCAAACAACCTTAATGTGTTTCTCTTATCACATCCACATCCACACCACAACACTCCCTCACTTCCTCATTTGTCAATCTGTTTCTCCATGTGACTCCACATGTTCCTCTCAAAAAACTCATTTCCACTGCTCTCACTCTTGACTTTTGTCTCTCCAACAAGGTCCAAACTTCACTTCCATACGTTAGAGTTGGTATCACAAAACTGTCATGTAGTAGCTTCTTCACTTTCACGCTCACTTCCCTGTTCCTTATCACTGCTTTCAAGGAACCAGCAACCTTTCTTCCCTGCTGCACCCTTCACCCTCTAAACTTCCATCCCTACTCATCACACTACCCAAGTACTTAAACGCATTCACATTCTCCATTTCCTCCCCATCCAATCTCACTGTACATTCACTGACTTCACTTCTCTCAAAGACCATCACTTTACTCTTCCCTACATTTACCTTTAGATTCCGTTTCTTACACACTCTCCCAGACTTATCCACCAAGCCTTGCAGCTCCCCTTCGTCATCACTTAACAACACAGTATCATCTGCTAATAACTGTACAGGGAGTTTCCAAACACTGCCCTCTCTCACTAGAGCTGCTCCAACATCCACTGCCCTACCTTGTATCTCATTTATAACCCCATCCATATACAGATTGAACAACCGTTGAGGCATGACACATCCCTGTTTCAATCCAACTTTCAAATAGACAAATTCACTCAGTTCACCATCCACACGCACTGCAGCCATAGCACTCTCATACATACTCTTCACGGCATTCAGCAACTTCCCATCTACTCCATATATTCTTAATACTTTCCACAATCCTTGCCTATCCACCCTGTCATATGCTTTCTCCAAATCCATGAAGGCTGCACACAACTTCTTTCCCTTCTCTAGAAACTTTCTCACTAAATATCTAAGAATGAATATCTGATCTACACAACCTCTTCCCTTCCTAAAACCTCCCTGTTCATCTCCAACTAATTCCTCTGTTATTTCCCTAACTCTGTCAATAAGTATCCTACCATATACTTTTTCTATTACTCTAAGAAGGCAAAAGCCCCTTTGATTACCACAAACTTCTTTTTCCCCTTTTCCTTTGTACAGAGGAATAATTATTATACCTGACATTCAATCCTCTGGGACTCAACCTTCCTCCCAGGCCAATCTGCTCATCTCCCACATCCATTCTATTACTATCTCTCCCCCACGCTTCAGCACTTCACCACACACTCCATCAGTTTCTGGGACTTTCCCCATTTTAACTTTCTTCATTGCTTCTACATCCTACTGATTTCTTCCTCTTTTCTCACATCCCTTCTTCTCCCAGCCATTACCCAGCCATTTATACTTGCATTACTTTCATTCTCTATGTTCAACAATTCCTTAAAGTGTTCTCTCCATCTGCTCACTTTTTCTCCCTTCTTCACTAGTAATCTACCATTTTTATCTTTTACTCCCCAACTAACTCCTTTGGCACCCTGTCTATCTCTCTTTACCTCTTTCCAGAACATTTTCTTAAATTCCCTCCACTTTACACTCAAATTTCTTCCAAATTCCTCATCCACTCTCTTCTTTCTCTCTCTTACTCATCTTTTCACCTCTCTCTTCCTCTCTACATATAACTCTCTCGTCCGTCTCTCTCAACGTATTCGACGCCCTTGCTTCTCATCCACTCAATATATCCTTTCTTCTTTTGTGTTACAGCCTCTCTCACCTCTTCATTCCACCATGCTATTCCCTGCACCCCCTTTCGCCTTCTCTTCACCCCACACATCACCTCACATGCTGCACAGATTTCTTCTGTGAATATCTTACACACACCTTCCATGTCCCCCATCTGCTCCAGTCTATTTTTACCCAATCGCTCCTTCACTTCTCTCTTATATTCTTCCTTTTTTTTTTTTTCCATTCTCTTGTAACTTTTCTACCCTCCTTGTAAGAACTACTTCCTCTTGTCCTTCCCTTTTTCTATTTCTCCATTTTGTTTGGACTTTGATTCTAACCACCACCATCAATGGTTTCATTATAATCTAAAAAGCTTTAGCTAACTTTGTCTGATGAAGAAACTGCACGAAAATCTCACCACGAAATAGTGCAACGAATTATATTACATGTATTGAGGACTTAACCCTTGAGCTTATACATGCTGACAGGAAGATGAATAACTTATGGATGATTAGTAACGTCTTGTTGTTGGCTGTTACGTTTTTTTATTTTATTTTTTTATTTTTTATTATTATTTTATTTTTTCGCCCAGTCACATTTTAGCTCCAAAGAGGAAGGAGTGGTATATGGGATTTTTATTTATTTATTTATTTGTATTTATATATATCTTAATAATAATCGTTCCAAGATGCTTTGGTCCCAATCCGTACCCTCAGCCCTCGCATACATCCCAATCCCTGGTGCTGTATGTGAGGCCCGTCATTGGTGATATTCTCCAGTCAGAAAAATAAAATTTCGACGTGGTGTACCGGATTAAGCTTACTACACACCAGTCTGACTTACAGTTTTAAGAAATGTACGTGCAAAAATAGCCTTGATTTCCCACTGTTATCGAACACTTACGATAACATTACTCACCAAACCAGGAAACATGAAGCTTAAACCCAAATGATAAAAGCAGTAGGAAATAGGACACTCTGAACCTGATTGTATATTGTAAAATTATAGTGTGCAAAAAGGAAAAATACAGCTGAATGATTAGGTCTGAGATACAGTATAAAATTCTCATCACTCTCTTTTTACGTCTGCGCTGTGTTATTTATTCAAAACAGAAAAAATCGAGTTTTTCTCTCTTGGTTATTGTCATTACAGTTATTGTATTCGGAGAGAGAGAGAGAGAGAGAGAGAGAGAGAGGAGCGGGGGGAGGAATTTCGAGGATGACAGAAGATATTTTACCTTACAAAATTCTCTATGTCTAGAGAAAGAAAGAAAGAAGAAAAGAAAGGAAAGATTACCGTCAAAAGAATTAGCGGCAACTGGAAGGAAATTAGCGCACCTTCCGTCATGACTTCCCTCCGCCCCCTCCTCTCTCTCTCTCTCTCTCTCTCTCTCTCTCTCTCTCTCTCTCTCTCTCTCTCTCTCTCAAACTGTAATTAGCTTCCCACGCTTGCCTTTTGAATTCCGCTTTTCCATTTGCTCTGCCAGCCTATCTGTTTCATGAGTCCTTATTTCACTATTCCGTTATAACACAGGTGGATTAATCATACTCACGTCTTGACACTGTGTTTACGGTGAGGGATCAAGAGACTTACATTTCAGTCTCACTTTACCCTTGTTGCTGGAGAGGGACACCTTCACGTGGTGGCACCCATCTGATCGGGTGGTAGAACTGGCGGGCTATACAAACGTCCCCCAGTCTCCCGAGAAGATGATGGTGCATTGCGAGAGAAGGGCAACTTCGGCCTCCACTCTGTCGGGTTCACGTTTAGAATATCCTCGGGTTGCGGCTACAACTCTTTACCTTCTTTCTCTAGCACTTGCCACCATACAGGTCCCCGTGATCTCTAGACTACAAGGGATTTCTCTCAAGCTGAATAAAATTGCACGAAAGTACCACGAAAAAAAAAAAGAACTCATTGTCTTGAATTATGTACTTAGTGTAGATGGAGAAATGAAAGGATTCGTGAAGACTGTGATTTAAAAAAGGGTGATTTGATTTAAGATTAAAAGAAACACTGAAGTGATTTGCTATGTATAAAGAGTGTAAAGTGCAAGGCCGACTAGAAGAGTGTGTTAGAGTGATGTGCATCGGAGGAAGAGGAGGGGGAAACTAAGAAAGAGGTGAAAGATATATATAATCGAGGTTGTGGCATGGGAAAGGATGTCGTCACTGAGTTAGGACATAAACGCCTGGCGGTCCTTTTGTTTGGTTCACTGGTTGTCTACTTGAAGGGTGCATCACCTAGAGGGGGCGAGAGCAATAATATTTCCAAGGTTGGCGTATAGTCCAATGCAACAAGTGTGTGTGTCCATGATAACGAACCTTTTATCTCAATGCATTCTCTAAATTTTGTCTCTGGTCTAACCTTTACGATACGTTCTTATTTGTATGTGAGACTTGTTATAATATTTTCCCTTTGGCAGTCGTCCGCTCGAATCCAGGTTGTCTCTTTCCTGTTCTGACCATCTCGAAAGAGATGAAGGTCCCAAGCGGTCTGATTCTGAATAATGAACCCTACATGTTCTTAAACCTTTAACTAGTAAGTTTCACTGTGATCAGACTTGGTTTCCTTTTCCAAGTTAGGGAGGAGGAGGATAAAATCTGTTCCGAACTGCCTCCTTTCTGTATCTCACAGTTTCTCCATTGACATATATGTTAATATTATCATCAAAAACTAAAAGAGCAACTAATAATGAGAACTGATAAGAAAATGGTTCGGTTTATGTATAACAAAAGGAAATTTGGCAACTAAAATATGAATTCTGAACGTGCAACTTATTATTTTCTCTTGTCTATGGGCTTTCTTTGACGGTTTGGTAGTCAGGGGAACATTTATGACCAGATGGTGGTGGATTTATAACCATTTTGTAGTGGTAGTGGTGTTTTTGACTGTGATGGTTTATACGACCATGGCCCCCTATTTAATCTTAAGGCCGTGATGATGGTGGTGGTGGTGTTGATGACCATGTGGTTGTGTTTATAATAATGTGGTGGTGTTTAGGACCATTTGCTAATTATTCTAAGTGGTGGATGTGGTGTTTATGACCATGTAATGATGTTCACTACAAAACCATACGTTAGTGTTAATGGTGCTGGTGTTGATGACTCTGTGGCGGAGTTTACGAATACAACATGGCGTTCAAGACCATTCGGTGATGTGTATAATCATGAGGTAGAGTCGGTGTTTATGTCCATGTGGTGGTGCTAATTACCGTGTTTTGGTGTTTATGATCATGCTTTGATGGTGATGTTTGTGATCATGTGGTGGCATTTATGATCATGTACTGGTGCTGACGACCACAGGGTGTTTTTGTAACCATGTTTTTTTTTTTTTTATGCAAGGAAGAAGGAACCAAAGGCCACAGGCCTGCATACTGTTCCTTCCAAGAAAAAGCAAAAACAGTACAAAAGAGAGCCAAATTCAAGATCCGTTCAATTCGAGATGCCTGGACACACTGCGTTTGAAAGACTGGAGATCATAGGAAGTAGGAAATACAGACAGAGGAAGACAGTTCCGGAGTTGACCAGTTGCATAAATGAAGGACTGGGAGTAACGGTTAACTCTTGCATTAGAGAGTTGGACAGAAAAGGGATGAGAGTTTGTTGCTAGACGGGTACTACGTGCCCGTCGTAGAGGTGGAGGGATGCAAGCAGACAGTTCAGAGGAACAGTGACCATTGAAGTAGCGATAGAAGAGAGATAAAGATGCAACAGTGCGGCGAAGAGACAAAGGTTGAAGGGAATCAATAAGAGGAGGAGAGTTAATGAGACGAAAAGCCTTTGACTCCACCCTATTGAGAAGAGCTGCATGTGGGGAGCCTTCCCACACATGAGAGTTGTACTCCATACACGGGTGAATAAAACCCGTGTACAAGGTCAACAACCGTGCAGGGGTAAAGAAAGTTCGGAATCAGCTTAGCACACCTAATCTCTTGGAAGCAGATTTCACAAGAGATGTAATATGTTCTTTCCAAGACAAATCCCGAGAGAATGAAACCCCTAGCATGTTCAAGGATGATGCAGGACATAAATGTTCATTATTAAACATTAGTGGGTAATCCTGAGGAAGATTTTGTTGGGTTGATAAGTGTAAGAACTGAGTTTTTGATGCATTGAAAATAACAAGATTATTTTTACCCCAATCAGAGATACGAGCCAAGTCAGATATTAGGTGTGCCATAGCCTCATCCCTTTTTTGTTAAACTAACTGCTGAGATGGACGTTGGAGGAACCGAATGGAAAGGTGAAGGGTGGAATCATCAGCATATGAGTGGATAGGGTTAGATGTACAGCTTAGAAGGTCATTGATGAATAAAAGGAAGAGAGTAGGTGATAGGACAGAGCCCTGAGGAACACCACTGTTGATAGGTCTAGGAGAGGAACAATGGCCGTCTACAACAGCGGCTATAGAACGACCAGAAAGGAAGCTAGAGATGAAGGCACAGATAGAAGGATAGAAACCGTAGGAGGGAAGTTTGGAAATTAAAGATTTATGCCAGACTCGATCGAAAGCCTTTGAGATGTCAAGTGCAATGACAAAGCTTTCGCCAAAGTTCCGAAAGGAGGATGACCAAGAGTCTGAATGGGAGGTGAGAAGATCGCCAGTGGAGCGTCCCTGACAGAACCCATACTGACGATCAGAAAGAAGGTTGTGACAGGAAAGATGCTTTAAAATTTTTCTGTTAAGAATTGACTCGAAAACTTTTGAGACACAGGATGTTAAAGCAATTGGACGATAGTTAGAGGGTTGGGAATGGTCACCCTTCTTTGGGACTGGCTGAATGAGAGCAAACTTCCAGCAAGAAGGAAAGGTACAAATTGAGAGACAAAGGCGAAAGAGTTTACCTAGGCAGAGTGTAAGCACATAAGCACAGTTTTTGAGGACAACAGGAGGGACTCCATCAGGCCCATATGCCTTTTTAGTATTGAGGCCAGTGATGGCAGAAAACACATCAACTGAAGAAATTTTAATGTCAGTCAAGAGGAAGTCAGAGGGGGGAAGTGATGGAGGAATAGCACCGGAATCGTCTAAGGTGGAATTGGAGGAGAAAGTCTGAGCGAAGAGATCTGCTTTATCAGTAGAAGAAATAGCTACAGAGCCATCAGAGTAGAAAAGAGGAGGGAAGGATGATGAGGTAAAGTTGTTAGAAAGGTTTTTGGCAAGGTGCCAGAAGGAGCGAGAAGAATTCGAGTTGGAGAGTTGGGAACATTTAGCATGGATGAAATTGTTTTTAGCAGAGCGAAGAACAGACTTAGCACGATTCCGGGCAGAAATATATAAAAGGTGTGATTCAGGGGTGGGTTGGCTCCGGTACCTCTTATAGGCCCTCTCCTTGTTGCGGACAGCATTAGAACAAGCGTGATTAAACCAAGGCTTTCTTGCATTAGTCAGAGGATATGAGAAAGGAATGTATGCTTCCATGCCCGAGAGAATAACCTCCGTAACGCGCAAGGCACACTCAGATGGCTCCCGCCCAAGGAAGCAATAATCATTCCATGGAAAATCAAAGAAGTACTGCCTGAGGGCCTCCCAATCTGCAGCTCCAAAGTGGTGATGATGTTTATGATTATGTGATGGTGTTTATGACTGTCTTAGTGGTGATCATGACCCTGCGGTGGTCTTGTTGATAAACATGTCGTCGTAGTGTTTATGATCATGTGGTCGAGGTGTTTTTTGCCATATAATTATGGTGGGGTATGTGCCCATGTAGGGATGGTGGTGGGGTGGTGGTGTTTATTACCATGTAATGTTAAAGTGGTGTCTATGGTTGTATGGTGGGGTTCATGAACATTTGTTTGAATTTCTTACCATGTATTGGTAGCGTTTATGTCTGTAGTTGTGTTCAATATCTTTTTATGTTTGTGAACGTGCATCAGTGTTTATGACCCAATTATGGCGTTTATTCTCTCATGCTACAGAATAAAATATGGGTGTGTTTAATATCATTTTTGTGAGCACTTCATGTGTTATTGTGTGGTATTATACAGTCTGTTTTGAAGGAAGGGTACTATTAATGTTTTATAGACTTTGTATAACTATGGAATGAGTATTAGACAATAAGGTAACTGAAAATATGTGACTATTAAATGATGAGGTAGGGAGTGGAGACGAGGATCAACTACTGTTCGGGGTCGCGACCTTAATAAGCCTAAGAAACGCTAGTCTTGTCCGCTCCCCACACGACGTCAGGCAATATATAGGTTGATTAACTCTAATGTGCAATACAAAGTCAACCCAGCTGCACCTCCTCCGCCCTGATGACGCTTTGATTCTTCACCATCCGGTTTTTTAAGAAGTTAAAAGGTTTTCCTAGTACCTTGCCCAAGAAACTAAAATACAAGCTGATAGGTGACGATGGCCAACTCTAAGCGGACCAAGCTTTGTCTGCGACCGGAAGTGAGTTTCGACACTAAAAGTCATTTCTATATGGAGGTTCTCAAGTACAACGTTCCACCCAAGAATCAAGGCCCTTGCTTATCATTCTTCGGAGCCTTAGCATTTCGCCCGAGTAAGGTTGTAAGTTTGGTGCATTTCATATCTTCTGTACTTGATGACCTTTGACCCCTGACCTGGTGGATGTATGTCATACATTTATGAAACACACTTGTAGTACTCATTAACGACTACTTTGCATGCTTATAGACTCTATAAGCATGCAAAGTTTTATTCGATTCCATCCACCCACTGTAGAGCTAGGGAACTTGAAATTCGCGGAATGGCCCTGCTTGATAATCTCCCCAGCCTTTGCATTTCACACGAGCATAGTCGCTATTTTAGCCATTTTCATCGTTCTCGCATTTGATGACCTCTGACCCCTGACCTGGCCAATGTATCACGTAGGTGTACCAAAGAAAGTTGTAGTACTAGATGTCTATAAGCATGCAAACTTCATTCAATTCTATCTAGCCGCTGAGGAACTAGGGGGGCATTATTGAAAACCGGCATTGGTTTGCCAGGGACGCTGAGGCCAATCCTCTCAGGGCTGCCACTCGAAAACTAGAGGAGAAAGGGGTAAAAATAAACTGCACAATTCCGATAGCGAATGACCTCAAGATTACATCTAAATAAGTCAGAGCTTACTACGCTCATTAGTAATGTTTCTACAGCTCAAAACGTGAAAGTACATAATAAGCGTGTTTTCGGCCGTTGCTAAGCAAGTTTTGTGTGTGTGTGTGTGTGTGTGTGTGTGTGTGTGTGTGTGTGCGCGCACACACACACACACACACACACACTTTTAGAGCGCCATTGTCTCCGGCTGACGTTAATGAGGTGGAAATGGAAGAGAGAAATGCGAACTTTGCGACTTTGGTGTTTAAAGGATCGCCACTGACACCAGAAGAGCCTGGAGGTGACGGCTAACGAGGGGTCGCAAGGAAGAAAATTAGTAAATGATGAGGTGGTCAATAAGATAATATTAGTTATGGATGAGGTGGTTAATGATGATGTGGTTGGAAGTAGGAGTATTAGTAAGAAAAAAAAAAAAAGGAGATGGTTGGAAGTTATGTAGTTACTGATGAGGTGGAAAGATAATTTGTAAGTAGTGAAGTGACTGGCATTTAGAGAATTCGTAAATGCCGTATTAACTAGTAGCTGATTTTTTTACAGCAGAGAATTTTACAACGATGGAATATAAAAGTAAAAAAATATTGAAAATAAACATTCATACATCGAATTTATCATAGCGTGAGGGTTTTCTTAGCAAAATTTGATAGATTGGTAGTGATCCTTACCTCAGAGAAATATATGAAAAGTACGTTGATTCATGAATTCAAATGTTACGTAGTGTAAAAACAATTTTGAGAGAATGACTAAGTTAAAACTAGGAAAATGAAAGAAACAGTTTCTCCTCATGCTCTTTCATTCTTTGAAATATATTGCTTGTATAAATTCTGTACCCACACAGGATCGGTTCACCAGGGCACGAGCACAGATGTTGGTGAACAAATGACAATTGAACTTGTTAGTACCATGTCTGGACTCTGAGGGTACATTCGCCAGTGGTCAATGTGCTGTGATACATGAACGATGAACTGAGGATTTATGTCAGTGTACTGAGAGTAGGCACTCTGACCAGGTATGGCCCATACGAGTTTCCAGGATCGGTCAGGGTTACGTCCAAGAGGTGGCTGAGATATACTGCTCACATAACACCACTTAAGAAATGGGAACTGGTTGCCATTGTCTTAAATATCTACAATGAGCTTCCCATAACCTGGCCCATAAATCTCTGAAGATTAATAAATTACAGTACTGGATGATGGTTGGAAACATATGGAAGGATACAGTTAAGGTACTGTACTGTATACCCCGCAGGACACAGTGGGGATACATAAATGGGGATTCAGAGGAAGTTCTGTGCGTGAATACAGTGGACGTGCTTGTGGGGAAGATCACGTGTAACCCTGTCTGTGTCGTGGTGGGCAGAGTAGTGTCGTCTTTTGTACTGTCCTTGTTCGTGCTGGCCTCTTCAGACACGTACTGTACCTGACAGGTAGCTTGGGACCAAATCGTGTAAATTTAGACTTCTAGAACTCATCACGAGGTATAATAAGCCTTCAGCAAGATAGCAACGTTTACTTTCAGTTTTTCTCATGATTTTTTTTTTTCCTTTCTAGTAGCGGTTGCATAGAGTATCAAAAATCCACGGAATGTCTTTTATTTACTGCATTATGACGTATGTTGCAAAAAAAAATGATCAAGGCAATTATAATATGCAGGAAAGGAGGATGTAGGCTACTCTAGAAAATTAGCTGCATGGTAAAAGAGAGGTAAAATTCTGCTGGGGAGAACAGACGACAGATGGTAATGCAATGGCAAGGAAAAAATGGAAACGAATGAAAGCAGGGCGTAGATTTTTTTTTTTTTTTCATTGATAAGTAGGAGGCAAGAAAGGCGTAAAAGGCGTAAGTGGCGCAGAAGTAGAATAATCCATGAAAACAGATGACTGTGAGCGGATTAGGGGACGGTTGGGAAGGCATGAGAGGGACGAATAAAGTAGAGGAAGAAGGGGAATAAACGAAGGGAGAATGTGTTGCGTGATAGGTGAAACAGCGGTGGGTTAAGTGTGCAATTGAGAGGGGCTGGAAGAGGGAAGGGGTGACTTGGCGAGAGGATGAAAGGGAACGGACGAGATAAGACGTACAAACAAGGACAGACTAGGAGGGGAGAGGGTGAGGGTTTTGAAGACAGGCAGGAAGCAAGAGGAGCTGAAGGAGACAGGAAGAAGTGGGAGTGTCAAGCACCTACGATTTTGAAGTTGATATACCGCCTTGTACAAAATGCTGTTTAAGCCGGAAACACATTTGCATTAATAATCCGTGAAATATCATCGGTCTGAATGGACAAAGTACGCAGGGTAAAAAATATGAGTGAGGTGCTTAAGTCCTGTCGACTGGTTGAATGATAATATAAGAATCATTATACCCGCGCTTGCTTAAGGATAGCGAATATTATGTTTTGATCAGTGTGTGTGTGTGTGTGTGTATTGTAGATAACTGAACTCACATTTTAAACACTTGGTGGAGGGGTTGACGGTCAGCTAAGCAGTACCCGTATTTTTTTTCCCCGAGAATAATCAGTCAAGTGTCTAGGTCACAGTGATACGTCAAAATCTGGCCTAGAAAGATAAGTTTTAAAAGGATTTATCCAATTCAGATCAAACTCGGAGGAAGTGTTAAACAAAAGGCAAGAACGAAGTGACTGAATAATTAAAATAATCAATTGTGAAGGTCAAAATTTTACCCCGTGTCTGTGTGTGAACAGAATTACTATATTTGGACCAAACTTAGTGGAAGTACTGAAAATCAGCCAGAGGGTTGTCGTTTTCGTTTTTTTAGAACAATAGGTGGCTCAGTCGGTAGAGAGGCGGCTTGCAGTCCTAACGGACCCAGGTTCAAATACCCGCTGGGGCAGGGAACAGTTTAAGGATTTGAATTTCATTAAAGCAAGCTTTACTGATCTACCAAAAGACCCGCCGACATGTCGTAAAAATACCCCCGTTAATACCAATACACCAGTCCTGTATGAGACAGCCCTAGCATGTATTCAATATGGACGGTGGGTGTTAGTGCCGAAGTAGTGACATGTAGAGGTGTATGGTATGTAGGAGGACTGCTGGGCCTTGTTAGCAGGCTGTAAAGCCTATGCCCAGAGTCGGACACATTAAAGAAAAAAAATGGTCAAAGGTTAAGGTCACATGGAAAGGTTCAGGATAAGGCAGGAGTAAAGGGCTCGATTCTGAGAACAGTCCGTCAAAAGCCAAGGTCACAGGAAAGGGAAAATAGCAAGGACACGGGGCATGGTCAATCAAAAACAATTTTTAATCGATTTAAGAACATAAGAAGAATGCACTACTGCAGTGCGCCAGTTGATCCTACCCAGGTAGCTCTTACAAGAGTAACTAAACTACTAGAATTACATAAGGGCAGTAAAGAAGAAGGCTCTCCCCCGTCCACCAAACCCTCCAGCCGAAACCGGCAAGAAAAAGCCAGATGGAACACCATGGCACCATAGAAAAATTGTAGTGGACATTTTTTATAAGAAAGTGCGAAAAGAGAAACGAGACAATCATAGTGTTCTCTGAAAAGGAAAACTAATGAATTACTACTGGGTATTAGGAGATTTCTTTATGTCCAACCCTTACTTGTCATATGCTTATCTAGCCGATATTTGAAACTCTGAATGGAAGGGTGTACTAGGTTGATTATTAGTAAATATTAAGTGTCACAGATTCACTTAGCCTTGAGGATAGATCCAAACTTTAGAGAAGGTTTTAGTAAATTATATTCTTGGCAAGAGGCAGTAAAGCAGATGAAAACAGGGAAAGCTGCAGGTATGGATGGGTGTGCTGTGGAATGCCTGAAATGTGGTGGAGTGACTATTGTTGACTGGTTAGTAAGATTGTTGAATGTGTGCTTTGTGCAAGGTATGGTGCCAGTTGACGGGGCAAGTGCTTGTGTGGTCCCATTGTATAAAGGTAAGGGTGATAAGTATGAATGTACTAGCTTTAGAGGTATAAGTCTGTTGAGTGTTGTAGGTAAGGTGTATGGTAGAGTGTTAATTAAGAGAGTTAGAGAGGGTACAGAGGGAGTGATTGGTGATGAGC
Source organism: Birgus latro (assembly GCA_018397915.1). Lineage (NCBI taxonomy): Eukaryota > Metazoa > Arthropoda > Malacostraca > Decapoda > Coenobitidae > Birgus > Birgus latro. The sequence continues at coordinate 35,886 of JAGKTI010001430.1, read as the reverse complement.
AGTGTGGCCTTAGGAGAGGGAGGGGATGTGTGGATCAGGTGTTTGCTGTGAGACAGGTGTGTGAAAAGTATTCAGCGAAAGGTAAGGATGTGTTTTGGGTATTCATGGATTTAGAGAAACCATATGATAGAATTGAGAGGGAGGCTTTGTGGAATGTTTTAAGATTGTATTGGCTTGATGGCAGGTTACTAAAAGGAGTGAAAAGTTTTTATGTAAATGGTAGAGCGTGTGTAAGAGTGGGAAATACTGTGATTGGTTTCCCGTGAGAGTAGGGCTGCGGCAGGGATGTGTGATGTCGACTTGGTTGTTTAATATTTATATGGATGGTGTTGTAAGGGAGGTGAATGCAAGAGTGTTAGGTGGAGGACTGAGTCTGGTGAATGATGGTAGAGAGTGGAATCTGAAGCAGCTGCTGTTTGCGGATGATACTGCACTGGTGGCTGATTCAGAGGAGAGATTGAGACAGTTAGTAGAGGAGTTTGGAAGGGTGTGTGAAAGGAGAAAATTGAGAGTAAATGAGAATAAGAGTAAAGTGATGAACTGTACGAGGTTGGTAGATGGTATGAGGATGAATGTAGTTTTGAATGGTGCGTTGCTTGAGGAGGTTGAGTGTTTTAAGTATTTAGGGTCACATGTTGCTGTGGATGGAAGAATAGATGCAGAAGTGAAATTTAGAATGAATGAAGTTGGAAAGGTGCTGGGAGGAATGAAAAAAGTGTTTAGATGTCGTTCACTCAGAATGGATGTAAAGAGAGGGCTGTATGAGGGTATTGTGGTACCGACTGCATTATATGGGGCTGAAACATGGAATATGGGTGTAGCAGAGAGGAAAAGTTTGAATGTAATGGAGATGAGGTGTCTGAGGAGTATGTGTGGAGTGACGCGTATGGATCGAGTGAGAAATGATGAAGTGCGAAGGAGAACTGGAATTGTTCGGGAGATGGCTGATGGAGTTGAACAGAGGGTGTTGCGATGGTTTGGGCTTTGGGCATATGGAGAGAATGGATAATGAGCGATTGATGAAAAAGATAACTAGATCTGATGTGAGAGGTGTAAGGCTGAGAGGAAGACCACGAATGGGATGGATGGACAGTGTGAAGAGAGCGTTGGATGCAAGAGGGTTGTCTGTTGAGCAAGGAAGAGTGGCTGTGCGTGATAGAAATTAATGGAGAGAAACTGTGAATGAATAAATGATGACGCAGCCCTGAGGGGATATTCTCCTGCATTTTGTCTGATCAGCTGATCAGGTCAGGTGCGGGTAAGGGGCTGGATCCATTATGATGTGGCAGGGGTAAACCAGCCTTGCTGTCGGGCCCTGCTGCGGATGTCACTGCCTGCACTGCGTAGTTGACCCTCGTGCGGTGTGGTGCGGTGAGTATCTGTCCCTTCTCCCCTTTAGGGCTAAGATGCGAATGAATGTGTATGAGTGGATGAGTAAATTGGTAGTGTGTTGACCTGTCTCGGCTACCTCCCTTTTCTTGGGGGAAGCAGCTCAGGTATATAGATAGATAGATATTCTTGGCAATTATATACAGCTTGAGGGATATAGGATTTGGCCAGGACGGCGTAGAGTGATAACCTGTCCTGGTGGTAGTCTGTGTGAGTCTGCCCTGGTGAACAGGGCGTGGGACTCGGTTGAGATTTAACGCTGACGTAAGCAAAATCTGTAACTAAGTGATGTCAGCACATAAGGTTGTCAAATCGTTTGATGAAATAATGAATGAACAGTTAATAAACGTATTTATGTATATTGTAATGATTACGAATGAATATTTGTATTATAAATGGAATTATATTTACATAGTGGGACCAATATAAGGGGCAACAACTACTTCAATAGGCTGCTTATTCCAATCGTTTACTATTTTATTGCCAAACCAATTTCTACCTATTTCCCTACTAAAACGACACTTATTTAGTTTGAAACCATTAGATCACACTTGGTGTACCGGTTAAGGATAAGAATCAAGTAACTGGACTGAGAGAGTTATTGATCAAAGGTGAAAGTCACGGAGCAAATTCAAATATTCCACCGTAGACCAACTGGTGGGCGCGAATAATGCACTCTCTGGGCGCTCCTTCCTGTCAGGGATTGCTTTCATCCCGGGTACATCTGCTATTAGTCAAACTTGTCCCTTTACTACAAGAACGTTTTTATCATCTCTTGTTCATCTCTCCCCAGACAATTTTACTGACCTCAGGAAAGACCTCTTATGGTGGAGGGCATTATACTTACATAAAGAAGAACGTTCTCAAGATGACGTTATATTTTTCCAGTCTCATTTCTTGTAGTTTGGGATATCCAGTGCTTTCAAATGAGTCTCCTTTCATGGCTGTTTTGACTATTCAGACAGGAGTGCATGAAGCCACCCTTGCATCAAACCCACGACAAGACTAATGTTGTATAAGGATGATGACACCCCTCGCTGCCAACACCCGACACACGCCAACCAAAGCACTTTTAATTTTTATGAACCACTGAAAATATTGTCCTTCCCAGCCCCCAATACACACACACACACACACACACACACACACACACACACACACACACATTTTGTATCTGTCTATATGTTTTATCTATCTGTCGGTCATTCTATTTGTCTATCTGTCTTTCTATCCATTTGCCAGCCATTCTATCTGCAGTATCTATCTATCTATCTATATCCATCTATCGTTCAGTTTATGTGCCTATCTATCCGTTTGTTAATCTGTCTGTCTACCCATTTGTTTATATTTCTGGCGATCTGTCTCAGTTTATTTATGTTTGTTTACATATTTGTCCCTCTTCCCACCTGTCTGTCTGTCTGTCTGTCTACCTATCGATCTATCTGCCTATATATCTATCTATCTATGTCTGTCTATATTTCTGTCTGCATGTCTGTCTGCCGTTTTCTCTTTAGATCATATGATGTATTTAATATTTCGCCTGTATTCTAAATTAGTAAACTCGTACGCTCACCAGTTTATAGCTGATGGCGGTTCACTCCTGTCATTAACTCACCATCATTTCACTCGGGAACAGAGGCAGATATCCGCCTCTGGTTGCAAGCGAAGCCGCATCCATTTCGTCTTTTGTGCACGGAATGATTAATATTCCCAGGCAGGCCTCGCTCACACCACAGGCAGCTCAATAGTCGCGGGGCTTTATCAATTTTACGTGAGGTGACATTCAGTAGATACAGAGAAATATTCGTATACATATATGTAGACACCAAGCTTATATTTTTTCATGCATCATAACTCAAAGCTCTGTGACGAGGGATTATTCAGATATTGCGTTCCTGGCGTCAAAGGGGGATTGTTTCTCCATATTTTTATTCAGTGTCTTGTTCATTTGTGGTTCCAGTTTAAAATGCCTCCTCGCCTGTATTTATTTCTTTCCCTGGCCTTCCTTGTGAGTCCGATGACCGTATGATGGACAAGAAGAGATAAAAAAGCACTGATCTAATATAACAGTCAGTGTAGTAAGCATTTTGCTCTCTGTATATAACCCTATTTTATCACTACTCCTGCAGATGTATTGTATGGCACATTTGCAGTGTGCGTAGTGTAAACACAAAACTCAGTTTGGCGTTTCCGGAAATCTGAATCTCTGGCAGTTGTCATATTATTTATGTTGTCATGACTTTAGAAATTAGCTTAATTATCTTCAAAATGTTTCTACAGTTTTAAGAGACGTAAAGAAAAAGTGCATGGGAATATGATGACTGACACGGATTCATCACACGGTAATTACATAGCCATTGCGAGGGTGTGATTTCAGTATGATATCGGAATACGCAAATCTCCATTGATGATAGCCCTGATTTAAAGTTAAGCAGAGAAAATAAACTGCATAGCTTTTCAGTGTGTTCTCTTATTTCCCAGAAAATATAATCATTTATCATATCCAGTCATATAATAAACAAATGTCAACGTGAATAAAGGTCTCGCACTCTCACTTTCTCCTGTATTACGTAGTGTTGATTTATTATTTTCTATACAGCGGACAACTGACTTTCAGGCAACAGGGAATATCTTACAAACGCATGCTGAAATCACGAAGAATAAAAATGAGGACAAAGTATGAATTAGTTCATTTCCAAGCTGACTTGGGACTTTAGACTTGATGCATTTTCAGTGTCATGTTTCGCACCAATTTGTAAATGCACAGGCTATCTTTATCTATTTGTTTGTTTATTCATTTTTTGTACTCGGAGAGCACACTCAGCAGCTGGTTACTCATAGCGAGGTACTGAACGCTTCATTAACTCAGAATCCCACTTTTTGGTTTATATTCAGTCTCCTATATATAGTACTTATCTACATTCCTGTCTCTTCCTATGAATGAGTCTTCGTTCACAATTTAGCTGCCTCACATTCACTTACCAGTCCATCCCTCCTCATGCGCAGTCATTTGGTACTTTGGTTATTTATGCTCACTGCCCCCCCTCACCCCACCCCACCCCAAAAAATGTAATTATATACTTTCCTTCGACCGCCACTTTCCAGTCGTGTCAATCAATGGCTGCACTAAAAGTTGAGCTCAATTATTTTCATTTATCTTCAATGTGGAGGAATATAGGCAACACAAGGGTCATGCCATGGGCTTGCCGCTTTCCCGCCTCTATCTGCCGTCTTGGCTTGTCTGTATATGAAGGCTTTAGAGGCTGATTATAATAAGAGAATCACTGGGGTACACGTGGTTCAAATATGCGGACGATAGCTTATTAATTGTGCCTAAGGACAAGATTCTAAATAAACTGAGAATGTTAAAAGTGAATGATGGCATACAGTTCACCTTAGAAGGAGAGACAGAGAAAAAACTCCCAGTCTTAGCAACCGTCCTACAGTATGTAGAGCAGACGAGAGAGCTAAATACACTGTGTACCGTAAACCAACCAACAAAGGTGACTTTATCCAGTATCTCTCCGCACACAAAGAAAGGACCAAGCCTGGAGCTGTTATAGGATTTTTCCCAACAGCGTACAGAATTTACACTAATGAGTTCATACAGGGTGAGAGTACATACATAATAAAAGCCTTTAAGAAACTATGTCTTCTGGTAGGAATGTTGTTAAAACTAAGAAGGAAAGTACTTGATATCATTAAAAAGAAAAGAGAATACCAATGTTCAATCGAAAGATGGCAGTACAAGATATGTATCTGTCCCCAACTCAGTCAAAACTTCGGCTGTTGACAAGTAATTGCAGCAACCTCATGACTCAAAATAGGAGAAATAGTTAAAACATTGAAAGGAAGTAAAAATGAAAACATTGTAGTATACACCATATCGTGCAGCGGATGCTCGTAAACGTATATAGGGGAAATAGAACGAGGAATGGATATAAAGATAGCAAAACACAATATCTAATTCCCTAGTGTTGCACATTGATCAGCACATTCACTTGTCCAAGTGGGAAGAAGCTACGGTCATTGAGAAAGCTTTAAATAAGCACATGTGTGTAAAAAAAAAAAAAATGTATCTAACCTTAGAGACGGATTTTTCAGCCTATGTAGGTATACAGCAAGGGTAGCACTAATGTTGCAATCAGGGGTGTGGTAGGACGACGTAATTTTTCTAGAGGAAGCCAATCAGGCTGCGACACGAGGAAGGGAAGGGAATTTCCATGGGTACAACTGTCTCTGCTCTATCACTTCTTGTCCAAACGTTCTGAAGGTTGGCTCTGTATGGACCGAAACGTTAGAAAAAATAAAGCATTCAAACTCTAACTTGTCTCTCTCTCCCACAAAGTATTTCCACTCGTCGCAATGGATCATCTACAAGAACGGAAGAGTATTAAAGCTGCAATACGAAGGCGTATATTTTCCTTAAATTCTGAGTCACCTGACATCAAATTAAGACAAATCCTCACAGCAGAGGGGTTATGGGAGGAGCCAAGTACACTAATGAGCGATGTATCACTTTACTTGTAAATAGATTTTGTAGTGGAACATGTCAATTGAAGCCTTCGGAACATTCTCTTGGAAAGCTGGGATTCCAAAGGGTTTCTTTGGTCTCATGAGTAAATATATAGCTAAAAACAAAGTTTATTGAATTGTCCTAAAAGTACCTCTTCTCTGTCTCAAATAGTAGAAAAGTTATTAGCCTCTGAAAATCATCGTGGTCGGGCCGTGTCCTGTCGAGCCGGGCCGGGTCGTGTCGGGCCGCTCATTTCTCAGCTGAACATAAACATCGCTTCACTACTATTGCTCGCTCGTAATCGCTATTATTTTACTTTCACTACTAGTAATGCATCTCTTTGACACACTGGGCTTTTTTGCTGCCATTTTTGTAACCCATATCAGCTTAAGTTAGTAAATCCAAAACATTGCAAAAGAATGAACAAGAAGAAAATAGAGCAAGGAGAGAGGGGGGGGGGGAATATGCGTTTACGTAAAGGAAGTTGTGTCTGTCCCTCACACTAATACCCTTCACGGTGATGAAAATGATTGCTCTGGCAATGGTAGTGTTAACAGCGACAGTAATGAGAAGTGGTACGGATGACAGTGAAGAATGATGATGGTGAAAGTACTGAGGGTTATGGTAATGATACAGGCTCGCACGAACAGTTTTTTACCCGGGCAACACAAGTGTCTTCGGCATTTTCGTAACGATTCATTAGTCTGGGCCCTGCTTTCCGCTTCCAATAACATGAAGAGAGAACCGACCCATGGGTTGGATATCTTTTGTACTGGGCGAGACACTACAGGGGTGTCAAACTCATGGCCCGCGGGCCAAATGTGGCCCTCGGGATGATCATAAACGGCCCGCGAGATGACAGTAAGATTTATCAGTCCGTGAAACTATAATTGTTATGAATGAAAATATAATATTGTTAAGAGACAGAATTCATAAATTACCTTTTATTCATAAAGGTAGTAATTTTATTTAAACTAAAATTGCTAGTAATAACGTTTTTATAAAGGGCAACTTTTTGTAAATAAATATCACGAATCCTTTTATAACCGAAGACGCAGCCATTGCTGGTATCTGAAGGCATGATCCGCCAGGCCCAAACGTTTCGTCACCAAAGACACGAAGCGGTGTGGGCCAGCACTACGCTGATTAAACCTCGCCGCTTTTTTAAAATCGAAATCGTGAGTCATACTTAGCTTTTTTATCAGTTAATCGGACTATGACTAAGTATATGCAGAATTGAGGTGTACCTTTGAAATAAAGAACCTATAATAAACTGTAGCCCCAGATTAATGCATATTGATACATAAACCTTTTATCATTAGTGTCACTGTTTATTAAATAAATACAGTAAATTTTACATACTCAAGGTCATCAACTCTAAAAACGTATTTCTGGTAAGCTAGTAAGTCCTTGTATGAAGCTGTAAACATCACTCTTGCAGAGTCGGACAGGTATATATCTTTGCTGGCCCTCGAGACCGTAACTAAATTAAGAACTGGCCCTTGAAAGGTTTTGACTTATGACACCCCTGCACTACATAGTACGGTACTGAGTGGAGAATATCAGGAGATGGACCACATTTATCTAGTACCTGATTGATTGTTGAATTTTTGAAAACAGAACATTTATTGCTTACCATAATAAATACATATATTTCTTAAGGTCAAGTGCACTTTAAATACAACAGTGAACACACACAGACACACACACACACACACACACAGAGAGAGAGAGAGAGAGAGAGAGAGAGAGAGAG
>JAGKTI010001430.1:17247-28148 GCA_018397915.1 Birgus latro | reverse complement strand
GGGGGGGGGGGGGGGGGGGGGGGGGGGGGAGGGGAGGGGGGGAGAGTCCAATAAGGTGTGACAATATACTTGTTGAGGGGAAATATATGTATAAATATGCATGCAGACTGTTGCCTTTTTATCAGAAAACTGACAGCATGCACACAAACACGAGGCATGTACTAAAATTTTATATTGTAAATTAAAAAATGTATTTCTCTAGTTTCCTAGATCATCAGTTATAAAAATAGTGGCCCAGGAAGCGGTGTCCTTCCTGTAAGTGATTGATAGCCACTGATATTTGGTATGAATTCTCCACTGTTGTCAGTTTCATTTCGAGTTGTGTGAAGCTTCAGTTGCCCCCACTTTCGTAATTCGAAAAAGGTTCGTTTTTTGAAGCTGTAATTGGGTCGGTGTTTCATAGATTTCTGCTCAGTAATGGTATAAATTTATGAAAGATTTTTCCTTTGACTTTCATAATGTAGGATCATCCTTTTTTACTTTATAGAAGGGCATAATATTAAACTTTGGAGAACATTTCTTTGCACATTTAACTATGTGGGTGCTAACAAATTTACCTTTAGTGTGAATAATATGATCCCTATGGTGGATAGTATGGAGCCGGAGATTTGAGGTCTCGCCTATATAAATCTCTTTGCATCCACTGCAGCGAATTACATAAATGTAGTTTTGTGTCGAATATCCCGTTTTCGTTAATCTGCCCTCAATTATTTCCGTGCAGAGTTTACATTTTTTGTCTTCACATTTCTTCACTTTGAAACTAGATATATTATTAAATCTAGCACTTTTAAATGCTTTGATTAAGGAGACATCTTTGTAAATTTCTTCTGTTTTGGTTGCCTTTTGAAGAACATTACTTGTACATGAGAACTAGATATATTATTAAATCTAGCACTTTTAAATGCTTTAATTAAGGAGACATCTTTGTAAATTTCTTCTGTTTTGGTTGCCTTTTGAAGAACATTACTTGTACATGACTTCTTTTCAGTGATCATCATAATTTGGGTTATAGGTTGTTATATATAGTATTGTATGTGTATCACTGGCTGTTTCTTTATTTACAGGAGCTCCGAAGGTCTCCTATGGGTGTATGCTTTGCTCTTTATAGGCCATTTTTTATTATACTTTTGGGATATTCACGTTGCTGAAGAAAATTTTTCAGTTCACTTAATCTTGTTTCTTTTAACTCAAGTTCTGAGTGTATTGTGCATATCCTTCATTGTTTTTTGGCCTATATTTTTTGGTATCTTTTCACATGTATCCTGATCCCTTAAAATATGCATCATCTTTTCTTCATAGAATGATGTATCCATTAGTACAACAGCTGACCAGCTTCTTTAATTACAACATCAGTACAGTTCTTAAGGGCTTTTATAGCTTTTTGTTCATCAGGTGTTAAATTATACTTAGGTTTATTGTTTTGTCTTGTGGTAGTAGAGCGACTCAGTCTCAGGAAATGAACTGCAGCATCGAGAGTGGAGTTTCTACCAGTATTTGGTTCCCATGTAGTTTTAGGTTTTACTATTGATTCATTATTTAACACACTGTTGTGGAAAAACTCCTTTAATCTTAATTCTCGGCATAGCTCATCAGTATCATTATTAAGTTCCTCGTGATTGAGTTGATTTGGTGTGAGGCAATATTTTAGTCCCTTAGTAAGAATTTTTCATTATCACTCAGTGTGTAAGTTGAAAGGTTTATTATCTTTGGGTCTACTTTCTGAGTTGCCTCCAATTCTGATTGCTCCTGAAAAAATTCTGATAATTATTTCTCTCACGTAATAGGTCTTGTGAGGCAACATTCAGTATAAAGAAAAGGTTCCCCACTTCATTCAGCCTTGGAACATAATTGTCTCTCTCTGTTTTGACCTTTTAAGTTTTTATAATAGGGAGGTCTTGTATTATTATTGCTCAATCTTTTGTTAGTATAAGACTTAGGTCTTTACAAATGAGGTTATTATGTGTAGATAGAGGTTTTGGCATATTATTAGAGCTGGTACTTAGAAAAAATAGTTCCCAAATCTTTTTGGAGATATTTTCTTCAGCAGTTATATCCTTGTTCCAGTTTTCTATTAATTTCTGTCTAACTTGAGAAGAATCATATTTACTGACTAGTTGTTTTATTTCCTCCTCTGCTGCATTTATGATCTGCAGTTGCTTCTCTGCTTGTTCTTTTAATCTTTCAATTTCAATTTTTATTTTCTTATTTCTAAGTCTTGTATTCTTTTGGTCTGAGACTCTGGGGATTACCGGTTCCGGTTGTGTAATGAAATCTTCTTATATGGAGCCAATTCCAGTAGATCTAAGGTGGTTATAAAATGCTTGTTTTCGAATATTCAGTTGTTTGAGCCATTCATCCTTGTGAGATTGGAATATTTGGTTATTTGATAAGTCATGTGTCGTGCCGCTACCCAGGTGTCGTTACGGTATTTCTCGGGAATATATTCTCCCGTATTTAATAATAAGTGGTAACGTGGACTAACTCCGCCTCGACACTGGCAACGCGCGACATGGGGGACTTCACTAACATGCCCCTACACACATGTACTTAGAACTGGGAACTGGAAGAAGTGAAAAAGTAATATGGCTTTTCTAGGCTTTAATTACAAAATAGTATTTACAAAAATCTACAAATAACTCTGAGGTAATTCCCACCTCATTTCACTATACGTGCATAAGTACCTAAAAACCGCACATACACGTCTACTCTTAAATCACTTGAATATTAACACTATTTTAATAAAGCAAAGCCAGTCTTGTAAAAACTCACTAGTGCTGTTATATATATATAGCACTCTTTACTCATTCATATATATGAAATCACTGTTACATCAGTATAAGAAAAACACACTTAAACATTTCAAATCTTAACTCCCTCCGTTTCAAACTAGGAGTCCTTACTAGTTCTTAGACTCCTTCCGTTTTCTAACTAGGAGTCCTTACTAGTTCTTAGACTCCTTCCGTTTTCTAACTGGGAGTCCTTACTAGTTCCCAGACGACAGACAAATAAATAGCACTGCTAGTCGGTTATACCCGCGGTCACAAAGCATGTACTTTCACTTACTACCAGTAATGCTCGCATGCTGACTCCCTGGAACTTTACTCTCGGCTATACAGCGACGACTCTGCACCAAGCGCGCCAGGCTGCCTCACCGTTCACAGGGACTCTCCTCCAGGCTCTATGTCTGCTCTCCCCCAGGCTCTAGTCTGAACTGAGGTCTGTACCCCTTTCTGGCCTCAGAAGGTTGCCGATATTCGCCAGCGGGTGTGTGGTGGGTGATGACTTCACCCACTCACCCAGCGCCGTCACCCACATGTCACCCGCTTCATCCACCGTAGAGGCCCTATCAGACTCGCTGTGTCAGCTCGGTTCTCACGCCGCAAAATCCCGTAGTCAGCTTACGCTCTCACGGTCTGAACTGCCTAGCCAACACTTTTCCTGTGTAAACAACTCGACCAACACCACCCGCACCACTCCTCTCTCTCTCTCTCTCCTCCTTCCTCTATTTATTTCTTCCTCTCAACCTCTCTTCCTTATTCCATCTCCCTATTGCCCACAGCTGCACACAGAATCTATCGAATCGCTACTCTTTCTCCCCTGTCCGCGTTTCATCCTAAACTCACTTCCGGCAGGCGGTGTCACTTGCACACCTGTCACCGCTGTGTGTCTTACATCTGCCCGAGGGGATGCATGTCGGCTTCCCGACATTTCTCCCCCCAAAGATGAAGTCACACGTCCTCGTCGTGAGTTGGGTATGGCGGGGTTCTGTGCACGTCGACGTCTGAGTATGGACTCTAGTCTGCAACATGTACACCCACAGCCAGTAATGTAACACTTATAAAAGATATATGCGGACAGGAGAACCAGAAAAAGAGCTATTCCAGCATGGACATAGTACCTGAAAAAGATGGAAGAACCGAAGGGTTTGAGAGGTTCAATCAATTGCAACTGACTTTGATATTTAAGGAGGTCATCCAGAAACAGAGGAGTAATGTTAAGGTGAGGTCCTAAAGTGGGTAAGTCCTTTATAGCTGTAAGTTCAGCATGGGTGAGTGAGGTACTGAGGTTTGGGAGATGGGGGTAAACAGTGAGCTTAGTTTCTATAGCAAGAGTTGCATAAGCAGGGAGAGTTAGAGCCTCGCTGTGGGCACTACAACCGTCTCCCAAGACCAATTTCCCTACTCCCTTAACAACTTGCACTGTCTTCCGTATGGGGTTCACAGCACACTTCAACGTGAAATACAAAGACTGGGCTGTGGAATAGCACCAGTAATTTCTCAGCTTCACAAAAACTGGACTAAATGAAGTTAGGATCTCTTTTCTACAGAGCCTAGTGGCATTGTCTTTGTTAAGAAAAGAATCACTCTCACAAGATGGGGTCGCTACATGATAGACGGATCCCAAAGGTTCACAGATCACCAAGTCCTGGTGATTCCTGCAACTGGTGAAATCTTGAAACAGCACATAATGAAGGCGGTCTTCTGTGAGAGCAAGGAAGTTATACTGGTGGAGTACTCTCACGTAGACCTCCGCGGCAGGCACACTGTAAGGAAGTGAGGTGATCCTAAAGATGTCAAATACATCAGAAGGGTCACCCAACACAGGTATTAGTAAGTAAAAGCACACAGCTGACATGTAACCTCGAGGTACAACTTTGATGATGTCACGGTACAGTGCTAGATATTCTGGCCTCGCTGGGAAAAGTAAACCTGGCTCCTTGAGTGATATATTCCCCAATAACTCCAACAAAATTCCGTTAGGGACTATATCTAGACTCAGCCTAGCCTGGAGCATCTCTTGGATACCCAACTTAATTCTAAAATGATCAGCTATGATGTCAGACAGGGCGAGTTGGAGGTTGAACAAAGCCTCATACATCTTCACTTCATTCTCCAACTCCAGGGTCTTCAATGAATACAGCCTTATAACACTGTAAGAAATATTGGCTGCCCTCTGTATCTTCAACAGTGCCGCCTGCATGTGCGACACGTCGCGGATCGTTGCATTCAACACCTTGGAATGAACATTTAATACTGCCCTCTCCTTTTCTGACATCGTCTCAAGGCTCCCTAATCTAGCATGGATGTCATCAACCTGTTGCTGAGTAGCTGTTCCAAACAAAACATTGGCAAACTGCCCCAATATGTCAATCGCACCCCGTTTTGAGCGACGATTCCATGGATGATCTGACATGAGATAGTCCATATAATTGCTCAAATCCTGATAGCGAGTATCAAATTCAGCTTGAAATGCATGCACAGTAGTCAGTAATGAAGCAACTAGAGTGCTGCCATTATCCATGTGGCGTATATTCCACAATATGGCATCACTCAAGTCGCGAGCAACATGCAAGGGTTGGAACAGCTCCTCCTTAGCAAGTACAATTGGAACTACATAGTTATTGCCTGTAATCATCAAACGACCCGCAGGTGAAAACACCAATCCCAAGTTGTCAGGTGTCTCCTCTCGTGGTCCTATCGATTCCGATTGGGATGGACGCACCCAAACCCAAGCAATCATCTGCAAAAGATTTGTAAAACTATAACCACAAGTTCTCCTGACTATCATTTATTCACTTAGTAAAAACTACACTTGTCCTGTGTTGTCCTCAGTCACTTCAGTCTGTGTCTCTGTCACACCAGGTGCCTCTGCTTGTGCAGTCTGATACTCAATAGGTCTATCCATACACAACGGGTAGTCCGGGACACTAGAATGTGACCTCAGATCGTATCTACAAGGTGGTGGGAGGTGAGGTGTGTGGTGTGAGGTAAGAGGTGTATGGTGTGAGGTAAGCTGACCTTGACACTCGGCGGTGGGTTGCCACGAACTCACACTCGCCGAGTTGCCAGCTACACCATTACCTGTAGCCTGACTTACTTGTGCAGGAGGCAAACTAAAGTCAATTACAGGCCCTGGGATACTTTCTTCCTCATTCCCCTCACTTGCACCTTCCCCTTCATCCCCAGTCTCTCCACCTTCATGAATAGGATAAGCCATTCTTGCATTACGATTTTGTTTCTTCGTAACACACTCCTCATTGACTACCTTCACTCTGTCAGTGTGTAAAGTGGTTACTTTCCCTCCTTGTATAGGACGAACCTTGATAACTACATCATTTACCCGATCGACTACACGATAGGGTCCTGAAAACAAAGGTTGCAGTTTCCTTGCCACTCCCCTGGCAGGAACAGTTTTCACGTAGACACGGTCCCCTACCATAAGTGGTTTCATTGCACATCGCTTTGCCCTTCTATTCTCGTTCTCTGTGCTCGCACGATCGAGAAAGTCCTGGCATCTTTCGAAAACCCTTGTTGCCATGGCGGCGAACAAATTAGGTACATCCTCAAGGTTGTATTTCAAAGATGGGTCCTGCACTACATGATAAGGCACCTGTGGGTCCCTGAGAAACAGCAAGAAGTAAGGAGAATCACGGATAGTCCGATTATATCCAGAGTTATAAGCCATCACCGCAACTGGTACCATTCTATGCCAGTGATTAGCATTCTGATCCACCATAGTTCGTATTATCTGCATAACGGTGCCATTTGCCCTCTCCACCAATCCATTAGAGGATGGGTGATAAGGAGTAATGTTCACATGTTTCATATGCAACAACCGTGCCAATTCCTGAAACACCTTGTTAACAAATTCAGTTCCCCGATCCGTGACTAATTGTTGTGGAGTTCCGTAAATACAAATGACTCGCTCCACAAACACTCTAGCCACCTCTTCGGCAGACTTAGACTTTAATGGTTCCGCGACGAGAAATCGAGTCATCGCATCAATGAAAGTCAAGACATAATAATGCCCTTCCTCAGATCTATTTAGTGGACCAATCAAATCCATGTGACACCTGACCCATGGGGCAGTGACATCGGGGAAACGCAGAAGCGGGCCTAGGGCGTCCCCCGAACGCTTACGTATACACTGGGTACATCGTTTGCAAAATTCCCCGACATCTCTCTCCATCTGAGGCCAGTATGCAAACCTTCTCGCGCGAGTTAAAGTAACCTTGCTTCCACCATGACCAGATAACGGTAAGCAATGGGCAAGTCTAAGTGCAGACTGAACGCTATCTTCTGGGACTACTATTTGGAATACTTCCCCTATGCCAAATGACCGACTCTCCTTCTTATAGAGCAAACCGTCTGGCAACAAATGAAAGCAGTCTAACTTTGCTGGCAATTTTGGTACTTCCGTAGTCTCATTCCGCAAATAACTCTTTAATCTACCCCATACTGGGTGTGAATCTTGCTGTCGCCTTATCTCAGTGACATCCCAATCTATTGTGTCTATTTCCGCAGTGCCTGAACTCACAAGTAGTGCAACTTCATCTTCATCACTAGACTGAGTCGTTCTCAATCGGGATAGAGCATCGGCTACGACATTTTGTTGTCCTGGTAAATATTCAACCTTGATGTCGTATTCGGCTACCTGGATTTGCCATCTCGCGATCCTTCCTGAGGCCGCATTTACGTTAAACAACCAAGTAAGAGGTCGATGATCAGTCTGAATCAATATCTCATAACCCAAGATAAGCGGTCTGTTCACTTTCAACCCATAGACAATGCTCAGCGCTTCCTGCTCTATCGTAGCATAGTTCAACTCTGCCTTGTTTAAAGCACGGCTGAAAAAAGTCAATGGCCGAAGGAACCCTTGATCATCTTTCTGTTGCAAAACTCCGCCAATCGCCGTACCGCTGGCGTCCGTAGTCAACACAAAAGGTCTGTCAAAACGAGGAAAAGCTAGCAATACATCTTCCGCTAATCTCCGTTTCAGTTCGCAAAACGCACGGTGTGCCTCCACACTCCACTCCACGCGCTGCTGTGTATTTTTTACCTCTCTTTTCCCACGAGTAAGTTTCGTGAGTGGTGCCGCTATCTGGGAGAAATTTTCCACAAACCGGCGATAATAATTCACTAATCCCAGGAAACTCTGGAGTTCCTTCAAAGTACTAGGAACTGCAATACCTTGGATTGCACCGATTTTCTCTGGCTGAGGGCGTAATCCCTCAGTGGTGATGACATGACCTAAGAAGGATACCTCCTGTTTAAAGAAACTACACTTGGGCAACTTAATAGTTAACTTTGCCCCTTCAAGACGTCCCAAGACCTCATCTAGGTTATGTACATGAGCATCAAACGTCTTCCCATAAATGATAATGTCATCCAGAAAAGTATGGGTTATCTTCCCCGTGAGACCAACCATGACTTCATTAATTATACGCTGGAAAGAAGCCGGCGCATCTTTTAATCCAAAAGGAAGGTTACAGTATTCCCAGTGCCCTTCAGGTGATGAAAAGGCTGTAAGAGGCCTAGACTCCTCATCCAAAGATATCTGGTGGTAACCCTGCTTCAGGTCTAAATTACTGAAGTACTTATTCTCACCTAACTGTGAAAGAATATGCTCAATGTTGGGCAAAGGGTAAGGGTCTGTAACTATCTGCTTATTTAAATGTCTAAAATCTAAACAGATCCGCAAACCACCATCCTTCTTAACTACAGGTACCAGTGGCGAAGAATAAGGTGAACGAGACGGCCTGATAATCCCCTGTCTACGTAAATCCTCAAGTTGCCTACGTACTTGATCATGCCACTTTGCCGGTATGCGGTATGGCCTACGGTTTACTACCGGTCCATCCGCACATATGTGATGATAAAAGTAGGGTGAGGTTGTAAGCGGGTCCTCGGGAAGTGCAAACACACTTGGGTGTTTCCTTATTAGCCCTTTTAATGCTTCATTTTCTCGGCTTGAAGGAATAGTCATCTGATCTACTTCCGTGTACAGTTTCCGGAATCTATCCTCACTCATTACACTAGTGATCTGATCTCCCTCTGGACTCACTTCCTCCTCCCCCCACCTGACTTCCTCGTAAGGGGATACAGTGCCTACCTTAAATTCTCCATCTATAATTATCCGGTCAGGGGTTAAATTCGCATACGCAACAGTAAAACATGTTCCTTCCCCTGTTCCTTCATTATCCACTGGACTTACAATACCAGGCCATAACACCGCCGCAATCAAACTACCAGTGTTTGGTGTAAACATTCCTACCTCCCACTCATTTAACGCTGTCTTTAACGTTATTGCTCCATATGTATAAGGTTCCAGAATGTCTGTTCCATTCGTGACACACTGACTTGTCACAAAATCCACTTCCTCACTTTCTTCGGATGAAAGAACTATCTCAGTTATCACAAAGGAAGAATTGAACTCTACACGAGAAACACTCCCTCCCTCGGTCACCAAATCAAGTTCCTCCTCCCCGACTTTTATACATAGCGGGTTGGCGGTGATACTTAGGCTGTGTGCGAATATGAAATCAACTCCCAAAATTATGGAAACGGCTGAGGGTAAGTCCCTCACTACCACAAATTCCTGATCATATTTCCTGCCACCTAATTCTACCTGGAAATTCACCAATCCCAATATGTCCATTGCATCACTGCTAGCGGACACCAACCCACCGCCTCGATAAGGCCGGAGATCAGTATCAGGCCCTGACGCAATTTCATAGGTCTGTTGGCTGATCAAAGATTTACAAGCCCCTGTATCCAGGAGTATCTCACAATGTAAACTTCCACACACGCCTCTAACCACCGCCAGCTTCGCTACTTCATCAGTCGTTGTGACGACGACTAAGTTCCCCAACCCGATTCGTCCTTCGCTACCTGTACTGGGTTACTGTACCTGCCCTGTGGAACATGTGCAACATACTGCCTTGGGAACATGTCCAGAAAATTATTCACAATGATAAGATTCACTGATTCCCGGAAAGTACGATTCAACGTCACAATCCTATCCCCCAGGCTCTGTAACCTGTAAAAATAGTGAAGTGGGATTTCCCCGGGGTTCCGCTTCGCCGTAAGCAACTCCCGGTGCAACGTTTCTAAACTTTCTTCAGTGTAATATTGGTCCTTCACGCGATCTTTAAAACTATCCCACTCATCATTAGAGTCCCGGATTAAAATCTCCATAATCTCTTGTGCAGGACCAAGTGAAAACGTCCTAGCTACCTCCATTCTCCCTTTTGTAGTCCACTTCGAGGTATCACTTGTCCTCATCTCTATATCACTTAACCAGATCATAACATCTGGCTCCAGTCTCTTTCCTGGATATTCCGGTGAGGAGCGAAACTTTGAACTACAAAAATATTTCATGGCCCCCAATTGTTGTATGGGATTCTTACTATTATCTGAGATCGCCTGAGATAGCTGCTGGGATAACTGAGCTATTTCTGCTCCAGTAGTACTCGAAGGGTGAGGGTTAACAGGTGTTGTAGTCCTGTCGTCCATTTCGTCAGAGTCTTCTGCGTCAGAGTCGTCAGAAACAGAGTCAGAATCTACAGGAACAGAGTCAGAATCGTCTGAATTAAGTAATTCCTCAACTGGGTTTAGAACGTCCTCCCAATCAAAATCACTCATTTACAGAACAAATTAAAAAAGAAGAATATTCACTATTCACTATTTCTTCCTTCCAGTTCCCTTAAGTTATTTCCTTTAATTACTCAAAGTTGGGAATAACCCCAAACCACTGCTACCAAAATGTTGCAGCTCTGTGAGTGATCCCAAACTGTTGCTACTAAAATGTTGCAGCACTGTGGCACGGTCATCCCACCGCTGCCACCAATATGTCGTGCCGCTACCCAGGTGTCGTTACGGTATTTCTCGGGAATATATTCTCCCGTATTTAATAATAAGTGGTAACGTGGACTAAATCCGCCTCGACACTGGCAACGTGCGACATGGGGGACTTCACTAACATGCCCCTACACACATGTACTTAGAACTGGGAACTGGAAGAAGTGAAAAAGTAATATGGCTTTTCTAGGCTTTAATTACAAAATAGTATTTACAAAAATCTACAAATAACTCTGAGGTAATTCCCACCTCATTTCACTA
>JAGKTI010001430.1:843-12372 GCA_018397915.1 Birgus latro | reverse complement strand
CGTGTGACGTACAGGATGAGAGGCAGTTTGCAACACAATTGCTATGTCATGGAGTTGGTGCAGTCCTAAGCCGGTGAAAATAAAAATAAAAATAGGGAGGAGGGGAGGATTACTCGCTGTGGTGAGGCCTTGCAAAGGGGTTCAATCTCCCTGAGAATATCCTGAGGCTGAACCAGGCAATCTAACTTTACCGAGAGTTTCAGACTTTTTTAGGACATTATCCTCGGATCAACGCCAATAAAACACCTGAGGCGAGAACCGTGGGTAATTATTCGCTATAAATTTGGCTGCATACAAAGTTATTTTCTAACCAACTTAGCGTAATGCCGCTGAGTTCAACCAAAAAAAAAAAAAGGTTTAAGCTCCAAGGAACAAGTTAGAATTGCTTTCATTATTTTAAAATACCAGAAATTTAGTTCCAATGAGAGTATTCGGAAATAAAATATTGCAAAGTAAATTACGTCCATGACTACAAGGGATCCACTCCTAAACAGGAGTCCTTGATCAGTTTCTGTATAGCACCAACAGGTATTTAAATCTACCAGAAACCACAAACAAACTGAACTTCTGCATAACACAGATAACTATTGTCACTAGAGGAACATTCGCCTTATTCCAACATCTTCATTAGCTCAGAACTAAATACTGTATACAGAGTTACCTGGAAAAGGAAATGAACAGTTTATCTGCTAGTACTATATGGCAGTCAAAGAAAATTTACTGGTGGGTATATGCATCCACTGCAGCGCAAAAGACACTTAACACCGAGGCTGTAACTGAACTTATTCTCCCGCAAATTTTATCCCAACAGGTAGCCTAGGACTTGGCCACGTTCCGAGAAAACAGTTTTTCTCTGCAACTTTCACGCTCTGTTAGTGAGAAACGGCTTGTCCAGAATGCGTCCAAGTGAAGCAGGTTCTTCCAATTTTAACCTCGAGCTGCATGATTGGAATTTTTGCGCTTGAATATAACAGATTAATCCTGAGTGTAAACAGGATATGAAAGCTATCAGCGGTTTCGCCCGTATGACTGCTTAGATTTCCATTAACTGAAGAATTTCATTCGTTTTTAGCCTGAGAAATAGAGCTGTGTGTCCCAAGCCGTGACAAATCAAATAAAACAAGAGAATAAGTCCATAATACTGTAGATTCAGAGGGGGAGGGGTGGGGGGACAGAAAGGGGGAATCCGACGGAATCAGTAAGAAGGGACATGCATAACAGGCGAAAGAATAGAGGGAGAAATGAAAAGAAAAGAAACTATGAAAGAGAGAATCGTCTCATACAACTCTAATTCGACCGAAACAAAACTCTGTGCAAGCGTTCATGATAAAACAAAGATGAAACGATTCGATCTGAAGGACAATTCACCAGAGACCGAGATCACTAGGCAAAGTTATATGTTCGATTCTGTACCTCTATATAGTTCTAATTCAGTGTACAGTAGTGTCAGTAGAAGGACTGAGGGTCATTAAAGGATGACGACTCAGTTTTTAGAATAATGACTCAAATAACAAGTAAAGGGGCAAAGGCAACTCTAAACAGCTTTGATACAATTTGGACGAAACACACTGGAAATGTTGACGGGTAAAAACGAAGAATTTGATTCTGAGAAGTCAGTCAGTCGAAGATCAACATCGCAGGACAGTCAGGCGTTCAGTCCCGGGGCACGGTGTTTCATCCTCTAAGTGTTCCTTCATCTTTCAAATATTTTAGACAGTATTTTAACAGTAAAAAGATTTTCCTCTCTGCGAGTATCAGCGTGACTGTGAAGTTTTGTATGCATCACCTTTTCAGACAAAAGTTTGAGGATTAATGAACGTAAATCTCTATACAACTATATTCGTGACACAACATATAAAAGATTATCCAAATCCCCTCTACTTAAAAAAATTAAAACTGAAAACTGGTCTTGGGATGGTTGAGTCTTTGCTGAAATTAATTAACATAAGGGGTCATATATTATGCACTTTATGATCCCGCAATCAGCTGTACTCTTCCTTTTTTTTATTAATAATGGAAGGTAAATTATTTAGTTTTATTTGTTGTAGAAATATCACTGTTTTACATTTTTCAGTCACTGTGGGCCGCACTCTCTCTCTCTCTCTCTCTCTCTCTCTCTCTCTCTCTCTCTCTCTCGCTGTCTCTCTCTGTGTGTGTGTGTGTGTGTGTGTGTGTGTGTGTGTGTGCAGCATCGACCTTGTGACGGCATGGTGAACAGTCCTCATCAAAGGCTGCCTCACTACATAATTACTTGATAAAAGACACATTTAAAAGTATATAAACAGCATAAATAAATCCTGTTGTAAATTGTGAAAGAGTAGCCCATAATACTTTAAAAATCTACTGTACTATTGCCATCCACTTCAGCTCTTAACTTGGCCTCTCGTTACAAATATAGATTTCTTATCCTGGTGTTCTAAATCCAGAGCAGCACCTGCCCTTACCTTACATTTGTTATTATTTGCTTAGAGCCAGGAGGTTTCGAGATGTAATGAAAAGCGATAATTGATATCAGATATTTTTCCTCTAGTTCTGTCAAAAGCTGGTGATGTTTCAGCTGGAAGAAAAGCATAATATTGTCTATTATAAGCAGCAGTATATGCGATAGTGGTCTGGCTTTACTAGGAGTAATAACGCCGTAGTACAAAGTATATAAATATATATACATTGATCAGGTTCCGTAAGTATTAACGCAAATTCTTATAAGTAGTAAGACGATACTTAACACCGTAGTGGACTCCATTCATTACTCCATTCTAAGCTTATTTCCTATAACAGTCTCTCCTTTTATCAGATGTCCATGCCAACGACTCTTTCTCGTCCAGCTTAAAACCTCTTGTACCTTAACACTAAAAATGATCAAAACCGAACTCTGTTTCACAATTATACTTTTCTTCGGCGTTACCTATTTATCTTTGTATTTTTGTTTCAATGGGTAATCCGTAAACGCCTCCCAGAGTGGTTGTGACCATTAATATGTTCATCTAAGAACCATTCATAAATTATCACTACTCTCCACATTATATGCAGTCTTTCTCTCCCCTTTTCCATTACTTCGTTTTCAGACGTCACATCTCTTTTTTCTTTCCAAACACCACCTCTCTTATAGATCCATTATCTGAGATCGATTAGATACTACTACCTTACCTAAACATCCTTTCCCACCTGTATATAATGGGAGAGAGAAGCCCTTCACATCAGAAAGGGAGAGAAGGGGATAAGAGAATGCCCTAGAGCACAATTAGGGCAAAGTAAGGAGAAGAGGGGAGACTGGCCGTCACGCTAAGATCATTGTATATCGCTATCAAGATAAATCTACAATAAAACTCAGTAACCCAAGAGTGCTGTAACTCACCTTCGTTGATAATACGTCTCACGACTTTATTCTGGTTGTATTAAATAACCCATCATCGACTTCCCAACAAGTACCTACGACCACGCTACCGAGATTGGTGGCAGCGGTGGGATTCTCATATATAATTATGACGATTATCCTAAACTTCGCTTACGTGAATTTCAAGAAATACACACAAGGGTAAAGAAACAGTTAATGATGTCTAAGGAAGAAATGACAGAATCATTCAATAAGAAGGCAAAAGAATCAAACATCAGCATAGGTGATATTGTCTATGGCTTCACACTAGAGACAACAAACTGTCACCAAAATTTGAAGGCCCATATAGAGTAATTAAGAGGAGAGCTAATAAGGCAGTGATTAAGTCACTATCGAGTGACGAAGAAAAAGATATACATATTGATAACTTAAAGAAGGTCTCAGGAAACTTAGCTTGCAACTATAAAGCACCGGACACGACCGAAAATCCTAGTACACACTGTGAAAATAAGCCTGAAGCAATAAACACATATCGGAATAAATTGCGGTCGCATACCAAACAGACAAACATAGGTGCAACCAATACGGCTCTCACCGTAACAAGGCATTTACGTGACTTAGGAATCGACTTAGACTCCTTTTATAGGTAAGAACGAATATCTAACCCAGTTGTTCTTTCGGTAGGTAAAGATGAGGCGAATAATTCCATGGATCATGTTCCTGTTGATATCAAGAGGATCACCTCACTTGCATCCTCAACATATAGTACGACAGGGGTGCCTGATCGCCCCAACAGCCTCAACGGCAGTAGTACAAGACATAATAAGTACCGAAATTAGTCTGGACGTACTGCAAGATATACCAATGATGTTACAGAAAATATCAGGACCACTCAGAACTCTGGAAGTGGTATTAACACGCCCTTCTTCACATGATCACCCCACACAGGAGGTAGCTGAATTAATGAAATTAACTGACTGGAAGCTAGAACAGGCTAAGCACGTAATGATCACCATGATCCAGGACATCCCATCAACTGGGAGTAACACACTTGGGACAGGAAACAACATCACGAATACACGTAACAGACGCGGTTTGTTCGACTTAGGTGGAGCAATTTTAGGGAACATTTTTGGACTAGCTACAGAAAACGATCTAGAGGAAATAAATAACAAATTTAACAAAATAGCACAAGTTCTCTCATACCAACATAAGTTGGCTGACACTCAGAACACCTTAATGCTGACGATTGTAAAGAACCTAAGGAAAGCAGAAGCATCAACTCTAGGAATTGTGGATAAAGTAAATGCACTAGAAGGTAACAATACACTATTCCAACACTTCTCAGTGATCATGGAACATAATGACTTAATAATACTACAGTTGGACAACACCAGGGCTCAGTATCAGTCTTTCATGAAAGGAATTGCTAATGCAGGTAACGGAAGAATCACTATTAATTTACTACCCATTCACAACCTCAGGCAAATAATTAACCAAGGCATACATAAGCATGGTTTGAAACCTTTGTTTGAGGAAAGAAATTTAATGTTATATTATCCATACTTGGAAGCAACACTGACAACAACATCAATAGTAGTCCATGTACCGTTCGTAACAGATGACTTTTTCACAGTCTATCAAATATACCCTTTTCCTTCTAAGAAAGATGACTCATTAGTCACCATCAACATCAAAACAGAAGTCATCATGGTTTCCGAGAAACAGGATGCCGTAGCTTTCACTAGTGACACAGCAATGGAACACAAATGTCGCACATCATTACATGCATTTCACCTTTGTCCTGCGTACATCTTCACGTTTCAGCCAGCTGAGACAGTCCCTTGTGAAATGGCTGTCATACAAAATCATGACATTCCTCATCATTGCAACTTCACATTTGCGCCAGATAAACTCATTCATCATCAACGCATTGGACATTCACAGTTCTTCTACTTCACTCAAAATACATCAGTTTTTGTGACCTGCCCAGATACATCTCCAGTCCATACATCAGCATCCGGTTTATACATCTCACCAGATTACTGTGCAGTCCTGACACCTACATTATCCACCTTGCCCACTAAAAACCATTATGCCATTCTCAACCACACACACAAGTACTTCCACCCATTACCTAGGATGAACTTAAATGCAAGCTCATACATTAAGTTGACTTCACCCAAGTATGAAAACATGCAACTAATAAATCAGACAATACAACCTTGGGAAGAATACAGTAGGATTATGTTTAACCCATATTATGTATACAGCCCAGCTCCAGCCATCTTTGTGATTTTCTCCATCATATTTGTTGTATTACTTTTGGCCATGCACAGAATGCAAGCGAGAATTGCTAACCTTGAATCAGTGTTTAAGAACTGTTCTGTACAAGTGAGACAAACTGTGTAAATAGTGTATATACTGTATATATATGTTTTATATAAAATAACGAATTATGGGTTGCACATAATATAGGCTTACTTTAATTATACTGTTGTATCTCATTTATATAGGAATATATACAGCAAGTCCTTCTCATATATATTGTATAACTGACTACATTAGACTTTCCATTGTATTATTTTAATATTATTATTATACAGTATATGTACAATTTTATAACTACAATGACTATATTATCCCAGTTATGTAACTTTTACAATATTATGTACTTCACTTACTTGACTTACATGTTGATTGTAATATATATTAATATATTTCCTGTCGATGGTGCGACAGCTGGCGTGACCGAGCGATATGTAGATATTATATAGGCATTAGTATATATCTCATAACACAATGTACAGGATGTAGTGTCTGATTTCACATGATATCTGTACACAGTCTGTTGTCCCAGACTATCAAGAATCCTAACATATGATGTTTCTCAAAATATTCTCGTAGTCTAAACAAGCAAGAAACTCATGATATATTCAAACACGTGGAAGCCCACAGGAGATCGATTAGACACTACTACCTTACCTAAACATCCTTTCCCACCTGTATATAATGGGAGAGAGAAGCCCTTCACATCAGAAAGGGAGAGAAGGGGATAAGAGAATGCCCTAGAGCACAATTAGGGCAGAGTAAGGAGAGAGGGGAGACTGGCCGTCACGCTAAGATCATTGTATATCGCCATCAAGATAAATCTACAATAAAACTCAGTAACCCAAGAGTGCTGTAACTCACCTTCGTTGATAATACGTCTCACGACTTTATTCTGGTTGTATTAAATAACCCATCATCGACTTCCCAACAAGAACCTCCGACCACGCTACCGAGACAGTTGCCTTTACATTTCAGAATGAGTCTTTCCGGATAGGTTCCTTTTCATACTTCACTGGGATATTGATAAAAGTTAGGTGAGGATGAGATGAAAGTGGTGAGACGGGGAAGAAAGTGATAGATGACTCTAAATTTTGTACTGGGCGGGAGGCTGTCTTATTTCTTGCAATGGTCTTTTATGCTGTCATATAAATTCCTCATATATTGTGGCGCCACAGATATTGTAATTGATATGTTTCTTGCAAATTACCTGTCAAGCATGTGTGGATCGTAACTAAAATAAAATTATGTTATCGCAAGGAAGGTGTCTCTATGATAAATTTGTGACACATCGTGAAAATATAAATGGTAAGGATTCATTTAGCCTGAATGACGGCTTGTCCTACAGCTCCACAAGTTACAAGTACTCGGCAACGCTCACCAGGCAGCGCTCACTCACAAACTTGCTTAGGTCTTACAAAGTTACAAACTACTGATGATAAAACTCTCCAGAAAACTGGGAAGGGTAAACAGCTGAGGCGCTAATATCAACTCATGTCTTGAGATACTTTTCCGTCGCCTTGATTACAGATTTTTAAGAAACACAATCATGGGACCTTTACTACTTTTAGTGTGTCTGAGTGCATGAAATTTCCTTTTAAAAACTGAATTAATGGAATAATCTTGCAGAGACTAGTGTGTCTGGACACAAGACAGAGCGACATAGCTGCCTTGAGAGGATCTGGTCAGGTATCGCATGGGTAGAGGCTGAAAGAGCTTTAATAAGATGACTGGAAAATAGAAGCTCATGTAGTTTAGCTGTATCGAATAAATATTCACTGAGCATACAACAGCACCACAAGGGCAGAAATATTTGACATTGGTAGGCGTAAGAGTGAGGTACTATAGCAGCAATACAAGGAGATGTTAGAGAAGGTTAGGGATAGGGGAGGGACCCCTGTAGTACTCGGTGTTCTGCTTAGGAAGCGGGTTGGGAGGGAGGGAGTAGGTTACCTGGCTATACAAATGGATACGTGAAGTTATAACACCGAGTAAGATTTTTTTTTTTTCCATACGCCTCAGACGATGGTGTATAGCCATTGAAGTAACTGTCAGTCTGCTAGTTTATTGAAGCATGCAAGTTTTATTTTTCCCATTATGTTCAGTTCTTGCCTCCGCAGGCGATTTATTTTCTTTTAGGAGGATTATCTTGTACAAAACGCTTTAGAAGTAATTTCCATTAACGCCTTGGAATATTTGAAAAAATAATAAATCCTTGCTATAAACAAGCACTACGCTAATGAAGGCTGAGGCGTCTCCGGAGTGCAGGACTGAGAAACCTTCCCGGAACGCAAACTTTCATAACAAATATCAGCTTTCCCTCAGCGCCGGTGCCCTCGAGCCCCGCAACAAAGGGAGTAAGTAGGAGAAAATTGGTGCAAAAATGACTGGCCCTGTGAGCCGGCGAGGGCGAGGCAGCTGCTGGAGAATAAGAAAAGCCTGACATTAAGTGTGCAAACACTAAGAGGATGGGCCACTTTTTACCGCTTTAAAGAGGTGTCTAAATTATCTGCAGCTCTCTTCCTCCCTCACCTCAGTCTTCGTGACGTTAGGGAAATCACATTGCCGGCTTAAAAGATACCGGGAATGAGGAAAATCAACGAGAGAGAGAGAGAGAGAGAGAGAGAGAGAGAGAGAGAGAGAGAGAGAGAGAGAGAGAGAGAGAGAGAGAGAGAGAGAGAGAGACCCTAAATCATTTAAGAGTAGAAGTGAGGAAGTTTCTTGCCGCTGTATTTTCAGAAAACGATTCCTATAACAGCTCTCGTAATTTTAACATCTGATGTCATCTGCGTTGACCCATTGGCAATTATTTTTTTCTGCTCACTTGTGTTTCCATTTAGAAATTACGATGACCTTCCTTCAATACGTTCATCATAGGCCGCCTGATGGCTTAGTGGTCAGAGCTCCCTAATCAGAGTAACGGACGGATTTGGATTAGTTTTTATAGCAAAAGGTTTTCATTTATGTAAAGCCATTATGGGAAGTGCCCTGATTATCTACTCGAAAATATACTGGATTTCGGTAACCTTGGCCCCTACACTTCGATGGGGATGACATAGGATTGAGTGTTATCGTTTCTTTTACTTTCAATGGGAGAATATCAAAACTCAAAGGGATGTATTTTTGGAACAGTATGTGTGTAATCCATAATTATGATGTAACCATCACTGTTCTACATGCCGTCAGTAATGGGAGAGTACTGAGTGAAGTGAATGGAAGAACAATTACTGAAGAAGTCTTTATGAGGAAAGGATACAATGAGAGGCAGCCGTGTGCGCTTCTGATACCAGTTGATGTAATGATGGATGAGGGTTGGTTGCTACTGTGACTCGTAAAGGAATTTACGAATGTACGTGAAAACTGATTTAACACTAAATGTAGACAAGAGTAACTTCGCAGTATTTTGGTGAGTCACTGGGATAAATTATAGTGTGAGAAATTATACCGAAATACAAAGAGTTACATATTTAGATACAAAGGAGTACAAAGGAAAGCAAATAGTAACAGACCTGATGGTCCTTTTTCTTTTTTTCTTTTTTCTTTTCTTTTTATGTGTCCGACTATGTGAAGCATAGGCTTCACAGCCCGTTACCAAGACTCAGTAATCCTCCTACGTCCATACACCTCCATATGTCACCACTTCGGTGCTAACACTCACCGTCCATATTGAGTACATGCTAGGGCTGTCTCATACAGGACTGGTGTGTTGGTATTAGCGGGGGTATTTTTACGACATGTCGACGGGTCATCTATTAGATCAGTAAAGCCTGCCTTAATGTAATTCAAATCCTTAAACCGTTCCCTACCCCAGCCAGGATTCGAACCTGGGTCCACTGAGACTGCAGGCCAACTCCCTACTGATTCGGAAGGTTGTAACTAACAATATTGTTCTACCACTTAAGGACAAGGATAGAAAAGCAGGAAAGCTACCCCCCCCCTCCCGCCACCAAACCTTCCTGCCTCTGGTCGGCAGGAAATTGTGAGAAGGTCCACCATGCAGCACAGAAAAACTGTCATGGAAATTTCAAAAGAGGAAAATGAAATCTTCTTCTAAAATATCTGCCTGAAAAGGAAAGTAACATTTAATCAACAATATTTAACAATGTTTTTATGCGGGTTATGTCATACAGGCTCCGAGAAAAAAAAGTTTATATATTCAGAAATGTTTTATTCAGCAGTAAACATATTAAGCTGGGGGTTAGAAGACAGATAAGCATCCAGGCGACCTTCAGAGGTTAGTACTGTATCACAGTTTACTACACTGGATGGCAATTTGTTCCATATATTAACAACTCTGTTAAAGAAGATATGCTTAGCTTCATGCGACTGGGAAACGTTTGCTAATTATTTTTATGCCCATTGCCTCTAGTATAATTCGAGTGATCAACTGTGAAAGAGCCATGTTATCGTGTCCTTTGAATATTTTTAATACTTGAATTAAATTTCCTCGTAAACTGCCTTTATTTAGAGTAAAGAGATTCAGGGCTTCTGAACGCTCCTCGTATGTTTTGTTTCTCAATTTAGGTGTCATATTGGTCGCCTTTTGTTGTACTTTTTCAAGTTTCTCAACACCTGTTTTGTTATAAGGCGACCAGAGCTGGACACAATACCCTACGTGTGGGAGAACCAGATTATGAGGTGAGAGTGATGTTATCTGATTTATATTCGAACGCTCTACCGGTGAATCCTATTAATTTGTTGGCTTAACAGCCTCCGTACACTGTTTGCTTGGTTTAAGATCATTTGTTAATATAAATCCAAAGTCTTTTTCATGACTGACATTGCCTAGTTGAATATTGTTCATGCTGTAACTGGATCTTTTATTTCTCTTTCCAATGTTTAGCTCTTTGCATTTACTAATTTTAAAGTCCATTAGACAGGTTTGGGCCCACATAAATAGTCGATCAAGGTCACTGTTTATTGCTTACCACTGTAAAGATGAGTCTGCTCGGTTACCAGTTTTCTATCATTAACAAATATGGATATTCTACGAATTAAGCCCTCATCTGTATCATTTATTTATATTAAAAACAGAATAGGACCCACTACTGAGCCCTGTGACACACCTCTAGTAACATTTTTCCTGTCTGATTCTTTACCGTTTATTACGACGCTCTGTTTCTGCTCTCTAAGTTAGTTACCAATCCACTCGAGCACATTGCCTCTGAACCAATTTGCATTCGGTTCCTGAAATAGTCTTTGATGTAGAACTTTATCAAATGTCCTTTGGAAATTGAGATATACAATGTCAACAGATCTGGTCTCATTGTATATACCGAAAATATCATGGAAGAAATCCAAGAGATTCGTAAGGCAAGAGCGATTATTTCGAAAACTGTGTTGCGAATCTTTGATGAGATTATTTAGTTCTAAGTACTTAACAAACTTATTTCTGAGAAAAGTTTCCAACAACTTGCACGCCACTGAAGTTAAACTTGCTGGTCGATAATTTTCCGGTTGCGATTTGTTGCCTTTTTTGAACAGTAGGGTTACATTTGCTAGTTTCCAGTCATGAGGCACCTTACTGTTTCTTAGGTGCTTTCAAAGTGTTGTGGATAATCATGACAGTATGGAGGAATAAATAAATTATTGGAAGCAAATAAAAGAAGGAGTAAAAGAAAAAAAGGAAACTGGCGGAGTTACTGACAGCAGAAACAGGGATATAAACTGGAAGTTACACTAGACAGGGAAGAGCTCACCTCCCTCACCAGCAGCACAGTTCACAGGAGGCTCGAATTGCTGGAACTCAGATTTTTATTTATTTATTTATTTATTTTTATGGATGTTCAGCTCTGTCAATAATGCCACCTGGAGACAGAGAGAGAGAGAGAGAGAGAGAGAGAGAGAGAGAGAGAGAGAGAGAGAGA